>VZTY01032234.1:429268-484224 GCA_013400935.1 Turnix velox
TTTTATACTGCACTTAGGATGTACCTGCTGTTATTTTTATAAGGACATTGTGAGATAGTAAAACAACTAAAGTTCTGATAAAATATTCAAAATGAGATAGCCTCCTGGGAGCAATGTTTGCCACTCGCCCTGTAATGAGTTTATGTACATGTCTGTACAGAGTGGGCACTTCTCTGAAGGAATAGTATAAGAAAACATCATAGGACATGTTGGTCTTACATGACAGCAGTTCTAGGTATGTAACTGTGTGACTGCTAGTATCTAAACAGCTAGTGACTCCCAAACTTCTGCTGGAGCTTAAGAAGTAGATTTATCCTTCTCTGGATCTGCTTGAGCTCCAGCATGGTTTTAATATACTGAACTGAGCCTGAAGCAGTGGGAGAATCAAGCCCTAAGTCTTGATTCTGGAACTTCTAATCACTTTCTTGCATGTGAAATTATTCTTATGTAGCCAAACTGGGGAGCGTGTCAAAGAAATCCCTCAGATTTGTTGCCAGTTTTGCAGAATGCATTTTCTCACGGTACATTTTTTCAGTTCATCTGCTGCTGTACTTTAATTGTTGAATCATTGCACTGAATTTAAAGTCTTTAAGGCTCCTTAAAAAAATCATTCAAAGCAAATCACTTGGATTGCTCTTTTTTTTTTGGTGGGGAGAGAAGGATGTTGTATACTTTTTTTTCTGCACCAGACTCCACGTTTATCCTGATTTAGTTGACTTTCTGCTTTTTGTTAACCCATTGCTTTTTCTTTTTTTACATAATATTTTATACGTAATCTCCCCACTGTATTTCATGCAATATGAATGCATAGCTGTTAAACAGTCAGATTAAGAAATTATGGCTCTCCAGCCATGGAAAAACATCAGCATACATGTTTTTTCCTTCATTGCTCTGAAAAAGAGTCTACTCTTGAACTGGAGGGGCTTTGCTTGCTGCATTTGTCAGGGTAGGATCAAGATCTGGCCACTGAGTTAGGTAAGAAGGAGGAAGTATTTTTAGTTTTCATTTGTTGTGTTGGGAGGAAAGAAGGGAGGAGGGATGTTTCAAAACATGGCCACAGGAATTGGGACACAGGGCATATGACACCATTTTTTTTTTGTCTTCTGAAGACAACGCTGTTGTATGTTAACCAAGTCTCTTTTAACGGGTTACCATGTCTCTCTAAGGCATCAAGGTACCAGTCTCTCTTTTAGCATATTTGCTAGTGTAGGCAATAAATACTAATTCCCACTCTTACTCTAATGGCTGCTTAAATGCATTGCTTCCATCTTTAGCTAGTCTTCTGTCCTGTCAACTGGGAGACTGAGAACTTCTTGGTGGGTTGTCTTGATCAACATGACTTTTTTTGAAATTGTTCAGTGTGAGGTGCCAATTTGACTGCGTTACAACTTTATTTCTGTTAGTAAAAGTACAAATGTTTTACATGATGAGTGACTGTGAGTCTTCCTACAAGCCCTACCATTCTGTTACTTGGAAACTCATCAGGTTGCTGTAAAAATTAGTAACTTGCTAAACATTACTGCTGGTTTAGCTGGCCAGTAATTTTAGATGAACGCTTGGTCAAGTCTGACATTCAATCTCACTTGAGAATTGAACAAATCATACTAGGCTCAATACAAGAACAAAACAGAGCTGTTCACATTAGGCTGTGGAAAAGTAATAGATTAATAGCTTTTTCAGCTCCATCCAGTTCAGAAAGCCATTGTGAAATGGGAGGCTGTCTCTAGATGATCTTTCATCTTGCAAATGAAGCAAGGCCCATAGTAGTCAAATCGCAAGTCATGCTAGACAAAAACAATTGTTAAAATTTAACAGACAGTACTCTAAACCTTAAACCTTAAACCTGAATTAGCAATGTTTTAAGCATAGACTACACAGCCCCCCTGAGAAGCTGGACTACTAGAGATATCCAGTGTGGCAGGAAGCCAGCTGCTGGGCTCCTCTTATGACTATTGCAATGGCTCTCATTTTTAGCACTCGTTTTCACCTATCATTATTTTATTGACTTTCTACCAGTTTTGGGTTTGTTACAAGTTAATGAGAATAGTGTGCTATGATATCGAATGACAGACCATACTGATGCTCCGTTAATGGCATTTTTCTGGATTTTAATTTTTTTGGTAGAGTTCTGGTATTTGCTTGCAGGAATCTAAGCACTGGATCAGTAAAAACTTGTATGTTTACCAGACTGAATATGAATTGATCTGGTGGAAAGGAGAAGCTGAAAAAAGAATTAAATCACTGGAAGTAGGCATGAGCCTGAAAGAGTGGTCCAGGATTCTGGAATGACTCACTGTAAGCTAAAAGACTCTCGAGATTTCAAAAGTTATCAAGTGTCAAATGTGCTGAGTACATTGCTGGTTTAAGCTCTACTGTTCTGTCCAATTATCTGAACTTTTTCAGCTGCACTTCAATTTTTATTTTAAAATAAAAGACAGCATTTCCAAGCTAGCATTTCTGTGTCAAAAGGCAATCAACAGTAGCTCACAGTAAGTATGCTGCAAAGGAAAATTTGAATCTCATTAAAACCTGAAGGCATGTGCAATGGGTAGCAAAAATATTGATTCGAGTACACTGAACTGTACAAAAATAATTTTATTTGCAGTTGTTCCACAGTGATCTGAAAAAAATTTTTAGCAATGTCATGTTATACTAGGTAGCACTGAGTGCTTGGATATGAGGAAATCAGGCTGTTAACCTTAGTGATAATCTGATAATACAAAGATTTGGAAGAAGTGTATGTATACTAGTTAGAAATATAAAACAGGTTCTGAGCTAGTAAATTTAGAGGATTTATTAATCACTTTAGATAATAGTTTTAAATTAATGTTTCACACTGGTTTTGTGAGACAAGGAAGAAGGAAAATGAATGATAGCTGGGAGGAGTGGTATATGCATTCTTATAAGTGTTAAATTTTAACTGGTGCATCAAGCTGCACTTAAATATCTTGTGCCTGCATTTTACCCTTTGTCATATATTGGTGTTTTAACTTATCACACACATGTTGACTCAGGTATTCAAATGAGATTCAGACAGCAGCTCTTTTTTTACTGCAATGCCACTATTTTTATACCCATGTTTATAGTTTCACCTGCTGGAACCAGCATGGCTACATTAGTGGGGAATCTGAATAGCTACACGCTCAGATGGACCCTTATCATCCAGTTTGAGCACTGTGGTTCGTTTGTTGCATCTGGCTTTGATGTGTCCATAGCAATATCAGGGACTGGGAAAAGCTGAGTGTGGGCTTTTTTGTGCAGTGGGTGCCTCACATTTCACTGACTCACTCTCTTCCATGTGTTCGAGAATTAAGTACTCAATCATACTGCGCCAGAAAATTCTTTGCTGAAAGGCTGAAAAGGCTGGAAACCTGAAAAAAACCCATACAATTCTTTGGTCAAGATCAGCAGAGAGTGAAAAAGGAGGGTTTGGCTGCATGATAATTGGCATAAAAGTGATATTTAACTTCATGATAGAATTAAGGTAGCAAAGGCACAGTCTGAGTCCTGAAAAGAGCAGCATCTTACAAATGGTGCATTTAGAATTGTAGAGGAGGATGAAGATGATTACACAAATGTAGCTAATGTGAAACCAATATTGCTTTTAGGCAAAACCACAACGTGTGATGATTGGAAGGACATCTAGTTTGGCAAAAAGATGTGTGTACTGTTGCAGTCATTTCTAGAGAAGGGATCACATTTGAAACCTATTTAGAGAGATTTTTTGCATGATGCTTACATTTCTGAGATCCCTTTTAGATTACAAATACAAGAAGATACATTTTGGTATACTCAATGAAATTGTGCAACAGCTTAAGCAAAAACTTACTACAGCAGGATTTAGGAGCGTAAGAAGGAATGAATTGCAGTGACAGTGAGGTATAAAAGTTCTTGCCTAGTTTCCTGAATACATGCAGCATTTTTTATAAAAATGAGAGAATGGGATGGAAGCTCTACCCACAGCTCTGCACAGTGATCAGAACTGATTTTTCAGTGAATGGAAAATCTTGTTTTATGAATGATACCATAAGCTATCATCAAATCCGATAAGACTATCAATCATATCAGATTGCAATCAATCCAGTCATAATGCTTCAGCTAGTTTTCTTAAGGAGCAACTTTTATGTGAATGGCTCTTTCCATTGATTTTATAACTTTGCTGTCCATTTTGAAAATACCAAATTTAGTCTGACAGCAATGAAAGTAAAAACTAAAATATCTATCTGCCTATCTGTTGCAAGTCAGTGACAGGGTGGGTATAGTGAGAGAAGATTAAAAGGACATTACAAGGTTAGAGAAGCACTTGGGAAGGAGTCAGTCACAGGAGAAAGACTGGGAGAGCTATGCAGTCAGACTGCAAGGTCAGGATAATGATTTTCAAGGCACCACTTCATATGAGTACAGAGACAAGACACAAGCTGAGGGTTTGGACTAGATAGGCTGAGTTGCAGGTCAGCAACATTATGCAAAAAGGAAGTTTAGAGCTTTGGTGAGCATGTGAAGGTACAGAGTCACTCACTACTATTTCCTCTTTCACTCTCTCTCTCTCACACATTGATATTTACTTCCTCCTGCAGGGTTAACCTTTCCCTCAGGGATCTCTTTCTCACCCCCAAGATAAACTTTAGACAACAGTCAAGATTTTTCTAAAGTTAACAAAGCATTTATTTAAAAGGATTGTGACACAAACCACATGTCTCCCAGAGAACTCCTGTGTTTCTGAGGAGGCTTAATGTACAGCCTTGTCCTTCAAAGCATCTTGAACAAAACAAAGATATACTAGATCATCTGGTATCTGAAACCATTGCATGCTTTACCCTGTTGCCACATAGATTTTTGACACTGTCTTATCACTGTTTAGATACAGGTGGGTGAGTAGTGTTTAAATACTTACCTGGAAGTATTTAATGGTCCTGTTAACCCTGAGAGGTCATTTTATAAGCTACCTTGTGTTCTGACAGGCCTGGCCTGATGACATGTGGATGAGGGAAGCTGCCCACCTTTAGCTCACTGGAGTTGTCTGCAGTGGGCTCAGGTAGGTTGTTTCTCTCTGCCTGTCAGATGCTCCTTCTTCCACCTGGGCATATCTGCACCAGTCACCGGCTGAAGAGACTTGGCTTGGAGGAGTAAATCACTAGTCCATGGAACTGCCTTGAGGGAGCTAAAGGATGATGAGGAAAACTATTTGTCAATAATTATGTGGATATGGTTGTAATTCCCTTGGGGCAAGGGAATGGGAAGCCCTAGAAGACACTGAAAATCAAAGTCTTCCCAATTTTCTGTGGCAACTGGAGATTGTCCCAGTGAGAACTCTTTTCCTTCACTGAGTAAGAGCTGAACTATATATGCTTCTGTAGAACTATAAAAATTACTCTAAATTGCCTTCAGCAGGCCTATGGACAGTACAAGATACTGTTCAATTTCAAATAAATCCTATTGTGCTGTACTTCAATGGCTGCAGACTTTTACACTGCAATATTGAGTATCCCTTTTTTAAATGGATTTTTGAAGTGTGGTGAGAGTGCCTAGAATTGTTTCTTGATTTTACTTTAATTTTTTCTCTCACATTATTTCATTACAGTCATTATTTTGTCCATGTTTGTTGTCCACCAGTAGGCAAAACTGTTTATTTTTTTCCTGGGTACATCAATCAAATCACAAATGAGAAACAAAAGCATGTGTTTTGCTCACAGCCTTCCCTTGGATATAGTTTTGCAGCATTTATGTCTCAGACTGTTATAGGCAAGGACCCTATTTCAACAGGGCAAAGCCATTAATTTTATAGATTGACATGGGAATATGCAGATGTCCAGCAGTGGTGAGAATTTTCTGCTTTTTGTGTGCTCTGTTTAAAAGTACAATTCACAATGGATCTGATGAAAAGTGCTAGAAACAGAGAAAGCTCTTACAGTGCTGCCTGTGCAAAACTGGGTGAGGCTTTCTTTTAACAAGTACTTCTGCTGATTTGGCAGAATTGGACCAGCAAATTGTAGTGATGAACTGGATAAAAATGACCTGGAAAATCCCTGTCTCATGTACAGTGCTGACTGCTGAGCAAACATTGCTGTTCTGTGTTTTTTCCTTGGTGCTGGCCTGTGCATAGATATACTGACACTGGGTTAATTTAGAGCTGGAATGGGCACAGGGGAAAACACAAAACTTTTTATCCTGAAGAGAAAATTCTTTTCTAAGCCTTTAATTTTTGTTATGAGGAAAGACCAACAAGATTAGAAACTGAAGCTAGCTTGGACTTTCTTGAGTCCTCGTGCCATATGTTGGCACAGAAGTGACTCAGTCATATGGGTAAAAGTAATCAGATCCATTTGTAACCAACTCAAGAACTAACATTTTTGAGGATTTCTTCAAACTCTTTACAGTTGAAAACTATGGGTTCATCTCACTCTGTACTCTGTCTTGCCTCCTGGCATCTATTAACACTTAAACCTCAGAGCAAAGTATCTGTGAAAATTGCTGTGAAAGTTTTATATCAGAAGTTTTGGAAACCACCACAGTTTCCATGCTTCCCCCACAGTATCCACATTTCTTCGGCCCTGCAAATCCATCCAAATTTTAGTGAACTTAAGGACCAGACTGCACTTACAGCTTCCAATGATTTTAGACAGGATAATTTTGCTGTCAAAATAACCATTTAAAATATTAAAATGAAATAAAAAAGAAAATTAAAATTTGTGGAACTGCATATAGGCAAGATGCTTGACCATCTTTTCCATAATAAAAACTGGTATTGCTGAGTAATCAGCTACACCCTTCCACAGAATCTGGGCTGTTTATTCTGGGGTGGTTCCCAAAGATTCAGCACACCTGATATCTGAAAGCAATGGCTGTCTTACCCTGTTACCATATAGATTTTCTCCACTGTTTTATCACTATGTGGACACAGGCAGATATGTCATGTTCTAGTACTTGCCTGTCTCCATTTATAATACTCCCACCAAGTTCATAGCCTCTATTGAAAAGTTTTATCTTTTTCAAATAAGGAATAAGATTTTCTTACGGAGTATACAATTGATTCTGTCCTGAGAAGTTACTGAATAACTAAGGGGAGAGCCAAGTTCCTTGAACCATTGTATCAAACCTAAAGACATGAATAAAAAGAAGAGGGCTTCTCTTTTTACTCTTCCTGATGCAGTTGGCAAGGATCTGAAAAAGATGAAATAGTAGTGCACTTTAAATTGTTTTTTGCCCTCTGGAAATTTACAGTAGTTTAATTTTTCATAATTTTCTTTTAGGAAATAATAAAAAATTCTATAAGTAAAGTATTTGGAATTACAATGATTGAGACTGCTCACAGTGCTCATTATGTGCATAAATTGTATTAAAGTGTTTTAAATCAGTAAATTAACGGAACTCTATAATACATATTTTTGCAACTTTCACTTGCAGACTGTGGCGTGTATTTGAGTAGCTGATCTCACTATGGAAGACAAATGGAAGCCTATATAGTCCTATTACATATAGCTGTTACATGTCATTATTTATAACATACGCAAATGAAATCCAGTGGTGACACATAGTTAGAGATAATATTCCTGTTATGGTTCATAATCCAGACAGTCATAGATGTCACTAATATGTCATGAGTTTATGTTTAATGAGATATTTTTCCACCTTGGGACAAAGACAAACCAAAGTTTTAAAAACTGGCACTTTGGATTTGCTTAATTTTCAAGCATTTGCCTGAAAGGATAATCAGAACAGTTCACAGGAGATGCTGGAGGCCTGAAGGTTAGGGCTGGAAAGTTAAAAAGAAAAAATATGGTTTTTTAATTAATTGCTTATTATAGAGTCATAGAATGGTTTGGGTTGAAAGGGACCTTTAAAGATCATCTGATTCCAATCCCCCTGTCATGCCTCATCCAGCCTGGCCTTAAATACCTCCAGGGAGGGTGCATCCACAGCCACTCTGGGCAACATTTGGAAGTTCCTTTACTAATTCTTATTCTTTCTAGGGGATCACATTTATTTTTAAGTTTTTAGAGTACAAAGTTTTCTTTAGATGTTCTTAGCTGCATGTTTTACTTTTAATGAAGGGGAAAATAACATAGAAGCTTAATAAAATGCCCTCAATCCAAAGCAAATCTTCAAATTGAACTGAAGCAGTCACACCTAGTCTAGGCTTCAAGTGCATAAGTAATACTGCAGGTAAAGAAACTGAAAGTCTAATTGTAAAGGCAGACTGAAAAAAATACACCCTTGTCCCGGGCAAAATATTTTGTCATCCATTATTAACTGCTGTCTTGAAGTCAAGCATGTGCTCATTAACCATGTACTCCTCTCTTCCCCATACCTTCTCTGTCTATGAGGTTCTAGAGAAGTTCTTGGCTGTCAGCCAGACATGGTAGTCTTCCCATGCAGCATCATCTGAGGGAGGAAAAGTGTGGCTTGATTGCCCTGGCGTAAACATGAGTACAGATGCTGATGAAACAAGGAGCGAAATAATGTTGTGAGATGTAAGGCTTAAAAGGTTATGATTCACTAGATTTGTAATAATACTAACACTATTAAATTATCTGAAAGCATAAGGATTATTTAAACCTTTGTATATGGTGCTGTTCCAACTGTGAATTTTAGTAAGCTGCCTTTCTGCAGATATCTGTGCAACAGAAGCTAATGCTCCACTAAGAAAGAACATGTTTGGGATTATCCTGGTATGGTGAAGAGGCATCACATGAATTACAGTAGCATAAATTACTGTCTATTGATTTAATTAGTCTATAGGGGTCTAGTTTGTCAGAGAAACAATAGGGAAACATTCAGTGAGAGGATTTAAAAGTACCGGCTAAACTTCAGATATTGAGGTGGAGGCTTTCTTTACTTTCTCCTACTCATTTTCTTCCTCCTCTAGACTCAGCAGTTTTTGGCACTTCTTTTGTAATATTTCTCTGTTTCTATGATCTTCTGTTTTTGGACATCACTGACATCCTGCTAATGTAACTCTGTTGTGCAACTTCTCTTTACTCTGTAGCTCTCCTGAGAAATTCTTTTCAAGAATTTATCAAATATACTCTATAAAAATTATCAATACTTTTCCTCTTACCAGCCTCCCACTTCCTCACTTCTTCCAGTGCTATAGTAGTGATCTTGCAAGAGATGCCTTTAGGTTTCTTTTTTTTTTTGTTTCTAACGCTTTCTTTTCCATAATTTCTTTGAAGTCTTGATGGAAAAAAAGAACTGCTTTCCATTTGAGGAGCAAAGATCCCAATCAATCTGTTATTTTTATGATGGACTAAGAGAAGTCACTGATCTTCAATGCTCCAATAACCTCTCTACTTAGTCTACATTTATCCCAGCAAGTACTGTTTCATAGGGTTAAAAAAACCCAAACATACAAGGATACATATCCGAATCCTATTCTGGATGAAATTGAGCAAAATTTTGCTCTGAGTGGTACTGACTGAAGAAGGTCCTTGCAAAATGAGGATCAGATTTTGCACCCTGCCAAAGAAATTAATTCCACCAGCACTGATATTAGTGTGAGACTTCAAAACAGTATCAACAGGAGATTTTTAAAAATCACCAATTTCACTCATTTTCTCTTTGGCTTGAACAAGACACTGTTGTGAACTAATTGTCAGGTAGAGAAGACAGAGGAGGAAAACATTTTTGAGCGATATATCTGATGATGATATTAATTTTTCTCTTCACAGGTTGGACCTTGTTATATTGAAAGGCCAATCTAATCTACACTGAAATTGTTTCTATTTTAGAATTTAAAGCTGAATTCAAATTTATGGAAATTGTAATTCTGAAAATGATAAATATTTTATTAACTGCTAAAACCATTGGAAGATTGTAAATAGATACCACAATGCACGTTTGCATTCTGTATTTATATGTGTATATAGTATTTCTAATGAGTGTCCTGAATGTTTGTATGAAAATACTAACATAACTTCAAAATTATAAAGCTGTAATGACATTATTCAGCCCTAAAGTAATATTATACCTAAAACTATTCAGTTTTATATTTTTCACAGGACAAAATAAATGGTTCAGAAATACTTCAGTTTTGATAAGAGTGTATTCATAGCAATGGTGAAAAATTCTTCTGACCTTTCAGAGAGGCCTTAAAAATTTTATATTTCTCTGTTGATCGGAGGTAGTGTAAAAAAACCTGAGGAACACATGTCAGAGCAAGAAATGAAACTTGGCAGAAGTGTTGAATTTCACACACTCAGTATGTCTCAGGAGTCAACTGGGAGCCCACTGAAGGCAAAGGGAATTTTTAACTGACTTAAATGTCCATAGGATCATATCCAAAAGGGTTGTACTCAGCAAAATACTCTGGTAGATTTTACTTCAGGCGTGAGCTTAGTGATACTTTAGGAGGTATTTAAAAGTCATTCACACTTGTATTTGATTAAATACACACTTGAATTTTTGTAATTCACCAAGATCTTTTTGTGTGAATTGTTGCAACATAAGAAAAATCTCCAAGCAGTGGTCTTTGGTTGTCTAAATACACAAAGAAATCAAAGTTTAAGTGGAGATACTAGACAACACTTCTCAAAGGAACCACAAAAAAGTCAACTATTTCAGAACTGGAAGTGAGAAATAGCAGACATTATAGCTAAGGGATTTTCCAAGTTTTTAGTATGAAGCAAAATTTACATTGTGGTAGGACTGGAAGTTCAAAGCTAAAATTAATGTAAATTGGCATATCAATAACTGAGATTAAAGGTTTGGTTCAGAGTGCCACTGCCCTAGAAGGGGAAGGAAATGTGAAACAGCATTTAATAAAATTTCTAGATTCTAGTCACTCCTGTGCCAGTACTGTTTCACCTACAATAGAGCTATTAATAAGGGAGAAATAGATCAAAGCTTTTTTTGGTTTTAAAAATAGAAGAACTGCTTAAATACCAATAGAAAATAAAATTAAGCTTAAAATGCCTCCCTACAAATTTCAACAGCTAGGAACTACTGGAATAATATTAAAATTTTCAAGGAGAAAGTGTCCTTTTTTATGTTAAAAAAAAGATATTCTCGAGATTAAAGGGAGAAAAATAGATATGAAGTGGGTAATAAGTCAAGATAACTTAGAAGTCAGACAGGATCTAGACAGGTTTCAGAATTACAATCTCGCATAGGCTGAAATCTGTGGTCTGAAGACACTGCATTTGAATAACTCTGGATTTGCATTTAGCACTAGAACTGATATTTTGAAATAACATTTTTAATTTGTTTTTGGCAAGGATGATTCTTTTATGTCTCTTAATAGATTTGGCCCCTCAGATTGATACATTGTACTCCTGGGTTTATTTTAGACATTTTACAGTGATTCAGTTATGCGGAGCTTACTTACTGTTGTAATATAGACATGTTTGATATACAGTGTCCAGGGAAGTTATAGATACTCCATCCTTGAAAGTGTTTAAGACCAAGCTGGACAGGGTTTTGAACAACCTACTCTTGTGGGAGGTGTCCTTGCCCACGACAATGGGGCTGGAACCGAATGATCTTTAAAGACCCTTCCAACTCTAACCACTCTGTGATTCTATGATAATCATAACATTCTCTAAATACCACATTAAAGAGCCTTGTAAGTGTAGTCTTGCTTATCTAGTAACAAAAACATTTGTGCAATTTTATCACAGCAGTCAAAATGAGTCACTGGCCACTGCTGGGGGATGTTTCTGTCAGATGCGCTGTCATTTTCTGGAACGACAATCCAGCAGTGTGAAACCTGAGAAACAATAAACCATTGATGAGGGCAATCAGAAAGCCCAGCCCTCGAAGGCAGGGTCAGGTGACTCATGTAAAAGCAATCCAGGCTGGTCATGAGACAGTTTTTTGTAGCCACATCAGCTTTCCCGCATTTACTGCAGCTCCCAAGGCTGCCTTGTGCTCATTGTACTATTCAACAGATTTATTAATGCATTGTTCTGAGTTTTAAATTACAGCCCTTAGTGATCATGTTCATACAGATCTCCCAGCAACAGCACAGAAGTCTTAGGAGCAGAAATTGATTGAACAGAATCTCTGATTTCTGCAGGGTGCTGCTCATTTACAAAAAACTCTGTTTTAAGATTAAAACTTTCTATGAAGTTAGCTAGTTTCTCCCTTTCATTTTCCATTTCACAAGCCCGTTCTGCAGCTCTGGTATGTGCCTTTTAACCTCAGGAAACAACCTGCCAGAGTGCTGTGGGGATGGATGCATTCTTTCAAACTGAGTTTCTGCCTTGCTTTCTTTTCCCTCAAACCATTTCCTAAACTTGAATATTCTTGTTGGAAGGTTTAGTTCTAAAGCATAAACTGAGCTCTTTACCTCAGGGTTTCCAAAACTAGGGTTTCAATCACATTGATTATATAAGATTTCTTTTAGGGAGACCGCTGTATCTTATTTCTTACTCCTATATTTAACTATGTCAGCTCAAGACATGATTGGCTTCCTCCATGCACGCTTTCTCTATGCTCTCTGTTGTCCAATTCTACTGCTTGTGGCAGCAAGGGAAGCATGACTGTGGCTGTTAGATGGTGTTGTTACCACTCATAATCTCAGTCCTCTGTGTTTAAGTTGTTGAGGAAGCTGTGTGTACATTTTGAAGCTGTGGAAGCTTAGACATGGATGGGTAATTCCTGTGCTGTTCCTTTTCTGGGGGACTTATGCTGCTGCAGATGAATCATCACTTCTTGAAGCTCAGAACCCTTTGAGTTACATTTATTTATAGAGCATGAATGAAAGTAAGGATATCAGGAGTTCCCCTAGGAAAAGAACCTGTAAACAATAAACTATCTATATCTGGTTCTTCCCTTAGGTCATACGTATAAATTCGCAGCACTGCATCAGACCAAGAGTGAATGGCATGTGGATTTTTTTGTACTGAAAACGATTTAATTTGCAGATGAATGTTAGTGACACAGGGTGGTTTGGGCATATTCAAGGCAGCTACTTCTGAAGCACAGACTTCATACACAAGATACCATTGAAACCAGGGCACAGTGACTACAGCCACTGAATTGACCTTTCAGAAGTTGTTGGGCTTTCCAAAACAACCCTGAAGAACTAGAAGAGGGACACCAGGAGGTTTCCTATCCTGTGTGATAGAAGAAAAGGAATTTTCATCTCTGGGATTATGGAGTGGCAAATTTTGAAAGAAAAGCAGTTACTAGTGCTAGTTATTAGTAATTTCTTTAATGAATAAATTAATAAAGGTCAAAGAAAAGTGGGAGAGGAGGCAGCATTCATAGCACAACTGATGTCCTGCATCTTTCAGATACTCACCATGCAGGGTTTGTTCATCCCACAGAAACATAATTTGGAAACTTTAGAAAACCTCCTAATTGGTGCACTTTTGGGAAATGTTTCAACTAGGCACAGCACAGAAAGAAGGAATGATGAGGCTCTCAATGACAGGTTTTATTAAGAAAGCTTTACTGGGTTTTACCTCTTTCATTGATTCAGAGACATGAGGTACAGGAAAGTTCTCTATCTAGAAGCAGACTTTCTATGATCCAGGCATTTTTTCACCTCCTAAGTTTAAGATGTAAAAGATGGCACTGTTACAGATGGTTGTGGCAATAAGGAGGGAGATGTGATTTCAATGTAGGGACTAAACCTAAGTCTGTTCTTCTTTAGTCCCTCTGTAGATTAAAATAGTTCTTTTATACACCTGTAGTTGGTATCTTTTCGGGCTTAGGCTTTTTATGTAAAAATAATATTTAGCTTAGGTAACACCAGATCAGTCACAAAAATCACAGTCCCAGATAGTTAAAGTGTTCAAAATGCTCATTATTTTGGCTGCTGTATAGGCTCTGGGGGCACTGTGAGCCCTGACTGTTTCTGTCTACCCTGTGGAATTCCACTATGGCCTTCCTGAACTGTGCTCATAAGTGGCCATTATGAATCATTTGGATATCATGGGATGATCCCTGAGCTAACTTGACTTATCTGCCTGCCTTTGTTACATGATCATTAGACAGTCAATCTGTCTCTGTCACTATCTCAGCCTTGCTCAGGTGCCACAGGCTGGTTCCTTCTCAGCAGGGACATGACAAATTCTACCTGTTGCTCTCAGCTTGTCTCCACATTCCAGTCCCCAGAAGGTCTCACTTCTGAAGCTGGATGGTTTCACAAATGTTTCTGTGTCCAATGATACTACCAGTCTCCATGAAACTGAGTGGGCCTTATGTTGAGATTTTGGTAAGAATGTTTTTATGATTATGAATGAAAAAGCATGGATTGTGTTTAATTCCACATGGCTCACTGATATTTGTATCTTTTTACCTCAAGAAGAAAACACTTAGTGCAGAGCGTGATCTCAGAAGCTGAATATGACTTTAAGATGTGTCATTTCATATTAAATGAAGAAACTGTATCTATAAAATGATGTTTAATTAAGCTTTCCAAGCACCAAATTATTTTTCTTCATTATGATCATCCTACAATTCCTTTTCAAAGATGTGTAGCCAGCTTCAAAATATCTCAGTCTTAGAATTCATGAGATTACTTAGTGTGCAGCTTTGAAAGGCACTTCCCTGCTCTAAGCTGAGGCTGTAATGTGACCACAAACCATTATAATTCAAAGGAAATTTGGAGAGCAATCACCCTGCAAGCTCTAAAGCAACACTTACAGGAAAACTGAGAAAAGCCCTTTCAGATTTTTTTTTCAGCACACTTAACAACATGGTTAAATATGGGATTGCCAAAAAGAAATCAAGGAGTCTTGATGGTACTTACCTCACAAGGAACAGCTTGAAATTCACAGCACCCGGAGGCTGTTGTTTTCATGCTGCTTTGTAAATGACACCATGGGAAAGTGCTAAGCTATCTTCTAGAAATAGAGCTGGATAAGGAACTATGTGGAATTAATTTGATAAAATGCTACCTGTAGGTGACTACTTAATCAGCGAGGTTTTCTTGCAGAGTTCTATAACTTAGGGTGTACCCGTGCTCTGGTCAGTACACAAACTGCTTTGGAAAGTTTTAATACCCATGCTAGTACAAGAAATTTAGAGCTGGAATCAAACTATCTGTAACCCAAATATGGGCTGACTGTAGTGGTTTATTTTTTGTCAGACCCGTCATCCAGATCAATGTTGCTGTGGTTTGCTCGTTACCTGCCCATGAACCCCTGAATTTAAACACTACTTCCCTGCTACAGTAATTTTGTGACTGCAGCCCTTAGTGTCCTTGGCCCAAATTTGGTTCCCAAATGTACAAGTGCAACTCTATAATACATTAGCTGAAATCAATCAGGTCTCTTGTAGTTTATAGCAACTGAAAGTTGAATTTGTCCGATATACTCTGGTGACCCTCTAAACGCTTGTATCTTTACTGATCAAATGCAGTGCTGCTGTGCAAGTTTGAGCCAGCAGAAAATTTTGCTACGTACCAGAAAATCAATAAAGTGAAGTCCTCATATAAGCTGAGTTAATCTCTCAGACTGACAAGCACACGGAAATGTGTATCAACAACACTATCATAATAATAATGAAAAAGTATGAAAGTGTACCTAAATCTATGTTTGTTGTATAAGTACACTGTTGCTTTGGGAATAGAGATTTACATTTTTAGAAGACCACATTCTTCTAAATAAAATAATTCAACTCCAGGGACTAATGCATGAGAAAGTTCTGCCACATTATGATGTGTTTTTCTGATGTGACAGCTTTGAGACTTGGAATTAATCAGATCTCTTTGACTCTGCTGAAAGATTAATATACAGAAGAGGAGAAATTAGATATCTGAGACTAAACATAGAGGTATGGGAGTACTTAGGCCCACCTGAAAAGTAGGAATAGGGATACTACTGTTTAAAGAAGGTGAATATCTTATTAGAGGCAGATGCCTCAGGATAAGGGGGGAAATCAGAGAGTATATGACAGCTCAGGTATAAATTAGGAGCAGCTGTCCAGAAGCGCAAAGTCATTGAGTGCAGTATCAGACTCAGAATCTCCAGTTATCTCACAGCATCACTGAAAGGGTGGTATCTTATTCAGTAAAGCCTGTTGCAATCCTAGCAGCTTCCATCTTTAGCTTGCATACTAATTGTTAGTCTTAAAATGAAGCTTGCGTACCTTCTTCATAGTGAGAGCATAGGAGGAAGGGTTTGTTCTTCAGAAGGTGAGTGATGATAATGTTGTGATTGGTTCAAACAGACATTTGGTTTGGTGACTCAGGAAGGGGTTGAGAAAGCCTTGAGAGGCTTTGCTTTAGTGCTTATGTGATTAAATTTGCTGTACAATTCTTACTGCAGATCTTTCTTATACAGAAAGTCAAACAAACCTTACATTGAACTAAATAAAGTCTGTTGCTAGTTAGTGCCTGATTCGTTATTTATTTATTAGCTACTTGCCTGGAGTTCTAAAAGTGTGCTTGCAACTAAACTGAGTCTTGGGGTCTAGAGAATGAAGATGCTGTAGGACAAAGCTGGCTTACTTGGGTGGCTTAGGTTCTGTGCAGAAGTCCTGTGGTGGAAGATAGAGCTCTCTATGTAATTTCTGTAGCACAAGGCTGCCAACTGCAACGTGGATATCCAGTGATTTATTCTTTTCCTCTTCCCTTCTGCCAGGATTACATTCAGCTGATGAAGTGATATTTATGTACACAACCAGATCTTCACATTCACGCCTCTTTTATGTCCTGTTTCTGTATCTGATGAAGCCAAAGGGAATGTTTCCACTTAATTCGTTGATGGTTTTAAAAAAATATATGTGCTAGAGATGCATGTGTTTAAATGTGCCAAGTCAGAGCAAAGTTTCCCTCTTTTTTTCTTCTCTGAAACATTGCAACAAAACTGACAAGACAAGGAGGAATACTTTCAGCACATTCAGTCACATCAGAGTGTAAGGGATGTAAACCAGATATATGGCATAAAAATGAGCAAACTGATAATTTGATTATAGGATATATTTCTCAAAGAGAAACAGCTGGTGAAGAGTCTTCTCCATGCTGTAAAATAGCAAAACAACACATTCCAACAGTCAGATAAAGCTAAGGACTTTCAGAGTGGCAGCCTACATAATGTACTCAAAGGATCTTGCTGTTGATTCAGAAAATCCTGTGTGATCTAAATCTTCTACTTTCATTCTGGTTGTAGTTTAACACTTTCTAAAAGTAAATTACATGGTAACAAAATTTGTGAAAAGACTTAGAAGAATGTATGGAGCACCCATAGAGACCTGAAGAACTTGTGGGCTGTTCAACAGTTAGAACTGAGGCCTGCTCTTTATTTTTTTAGGAAAAAATAATAATTAAAAATTATTTACAATTTCTGTTCCTAGCAAAATCAATTTTGTGGAAGTCAGAAACCTAAATTCCTGTAAAGCTGTATGTCAGAGAAACTATGCTGATTGCTTGGAGGTGTGCAATTTGAGGCTTCCTCGAGATACTGTTCTGAAAGCAGTTCCTCTGCTCTGATGGCCCTCAGTTGACATAAAGTGCTTAATGCTCCTGCAAATCAGAGCTGAGGAGTGGAGAATCAAATCAGTTTGGGAACTGATCTTTAAAAGACTGTACACTGATCATCTGTTGTGGAAAAAACATTTGTTTAAGTGGTATATTCAAGGGAAAAGGAGAATCTGGCTTTTATCTCTCAGCACTGCAACTCCTTGCTGCTCATCTTCTTTCTTATGTCAGCATACCACACCTTCACCATCTGTACTGGTTGTGCATCTCAGTTTTTATTTTTCTTCCTTTCTTCTAAATAGCCTGGTTCTTTTTCCATCTATCTGTTGCCTGAGTCTTGAATCATACTGTCCCTGCTGTAGCCACTATGTCATGGTAGATGCAATTCCAGGCAAAGTCAGTTTTGTCCCCTGGGCTCTGTGGATGTCTGAACAGAGAAGACAGCTATTTCTAGAAGTCTTGCTATAAAATCAAAAAGCAGATATAGACTAAAACGTTCAGGGGCCTATAAACTAGCATGTATGGACATCCATCAGGACAAAAAAACAGTGCTAAGAAGATCCATATACAAAATCTGAAGTTCTGATCAAGAAGCACAAAGGAGCCCTAACAACTACCCTTGGAATTATCTAATATGGTGATTCCTCTATGTTGTTTTATTTCTGAAGAAACTGGTCATTTACTTCTGAAAAAAAAGATGTGAAATGTTTCAGATTAAGCAGGAAAACTTCCAAAGATGTGTAAAGCATTGCAGGAAGGCCATATTGTGGAATGGAAGGAAAAAATGCTTCACTCTGTTTAGCAGGGAGAAATATCTCCAAACTCTCACATTTTAAGATTTCCATGAGTTCACAGATACATATGTTAACACATTTGCCATAAAATAAGTGAATTTCTGCAGATGTACAAGTGTACATTAAACTGTATATTCATGGTAATTTCCATACCTTGGTAAACTAGGTAGTATTGTTTGGTATAGTGCTCTGCTTTAAAGATCCTTACTAGAAGGAAACTTATATTAGTTATGTCTATAGACAACAGTCTTTTCAATGAAATAAATGTATCTCTTGAAATACATAGAAGTCAAATATAATACTCAAGAGTCTCATTCTCCTCTAAAAATTGTGCATTCCTATGTGAAACACTGATGACAAAACACTGGCATCTGCAGTGGGCCCTACCTTGAAGTTAGCTAATGTTTTAGCTCTGATTAGATCATTAGGAATATTTTGTGTCTTAAATGTTCTCATCAATATGTTCACACTCTGACTGTAATGCTAGTAAAATTAGAATACTGTATCAGTCTGAAAAATACTTTCCTCCTTGTTTTGGACAAAGAGAAAAGAAACAATGATTTTGTTATTTTTTCCCAGTTTTTTTTACTGCTTCCTACATTTCTGTTGTCACTTTTGTTTTCTCACGGGATATTAACAAACAGAAAAGGAAATTAAATTTTATTTATGGAGTTTGGTGCTGTTCTAGGTAAATATATTAATTAGTTTTTCTGTGTTGAAGAACTTAGCAGTGAATTTAAGTGGGCCTCAATGTAATGGTTAGCTCTACTTTCTAAGAACTGTCTTTGGATTAATAGTCAGTTCAAAATCTTTTCAAAACTTTCAATGGACTGTTGGGACTATCACTCAGCCTGAGCTAGAAAACTTTTCCTGGTGATATGTACAGTTCACTAGGATAAAAAAAAAATTTACATTTTTGGCTTGAATTATGATTTTAAGTAATTAAAACCCCTCTCATATGTAAATGTGGACTAAAATATAGTGTTTCCAAGAATGTGTGTGTCAGCAACTCTTCACTTCTGCCAGTTCAGCAGGAATCTCATCAGGACTTCTGGAAGGTATTTTTATCTTCTCTGATGAGCCTTCAGAAACCTCCACAGTGATCTGTATTGTAATTGTCATCCCTTCCCATTGTAAGGTCTAGAAGAAAGTGCTTTCTCTCAGTCACTCATTACTGAGTAACAGGAATGTCTTGGAGGCACAGACTGAGAGCAGAAATATTTTCTGATAATTTGCAATCCTTTATTGTGCTGCTTGTGTTTAGGGTGTAGGTGGGGGAAAAAAACCCAGCCTTCTGAAGGAGCATCAAAGTGAGAGCAGTAAACCAAGTTATTTAAGGTGTTTGAAAAGGAGAAGAATGATTCTTGACTTTAATGTGAAATGTGAATAATTTCTTCAGAATGTAATGTGTTCTTTGCTGGGAAAGGAGGTGGGGGACATATAGATTTTTTAAAAAATTACCAATCATCATAAGCAGCTTGGTTCTAGCTACAATATGTAGCTCATTGTTTTATGCATAACTTTCATTTAGAAAGAATCTGTGTCAGTGATGATAATGACTAAAAAGCTTCTCTGATGCATGGTTGAACTCCTTGAAACCAATGGGTCAGGTAACACTATGACATCATTACAAAACCTACTCAAGAATTTGTTTTGTTTTCAAAGGTACTCATCCTTATTACAAAACTATCAGTTGGATTTTTATTCCTATGTTCAGTTCTAATATGAAGAACTGGGATGCAAATTTTGTTCTCCAAAGATCCCAGAAGTTATTACTTTTCCCCAGTGGAATATTTAAAAAAAAAAAGCTATAGAAAAATTTCTGTTGGTCTTAGTTATGCGAACAGACTGACGAATTGCTCTACTTGTGTTCTATTGGTTGCTCTTTAATTGTTTTTGTCTTTCTGTAAATCAGCATTTCTTTTATTTCTAAATGAATAAACAGCAACTTGGTTTGTCCTTGGTTTATTCTCTCCCCCAGTGTCTTTCTGGGTATATTATGTGATCCAGTATGAACAGAATAGAATTTGTATACTGAAAATAACTTGTAGATTTCTTTGATCTAAAGTGATGCTCAGTCAGTAATCCTAGACAGGTACAGGTTTAATGTTTCACCTTGGCTTTTGTTACTAAGTAGAATTCTTTTGGAGAATTTCATGTTTTAAGGACATGAGCTTGCACAATCTAAACACGAAGAACCAAAGAACAGGTGGTTTAGGACAGGCAGGTAATAATCTATAATTTTCAAACCTCTTGTTCTGCTTTCCATCAACCGCGGTTCTTTGAAGAAGAAATAAGAGATATTTAAGAATTTATGGGGGTACCTTGGAAAGAGATGGGGAAAAAGAGGAGTTTAGTTCTGTAGCAAAATAAGCTGTCATTGTGCATGAACAGTTTGCAAACAGCTGGGATTTCAGGTGAAATTTCATTACTTTGCTAATGCTTCCTACCTCTGCATCAGAAATTTCTTGTATACTATTAGTGGATTTTTTTTGTTTTATCTATTTATCTCCTTTTGTTTGTTTGTTTTGTTTTGTATGTCTTTTTGAGGAACTACTCTAAATATCACTAAACCAACAGTGTGGGAGAAAGCAGTAAATTTTAAGGGTTTTGGATTTCATTTGGGCATATCTAAAGTGAATCCTGTAAATATTAAGTTAAGGAAGTTATTAAGTCTGAAATGTCTGTAATCATAAGAACTGCAATGTTGCTGGCTTGGGTTTTTGTTTGTTTTGTAAGCAGTCGTAACTCTTTCTTATGAATGTTGTCTTGATTTTGGAGCTTTAAACAATTTGCTCAAAAGAGGGAAAATGTGCAATTGAAGATTTGTCTTTGTAACTTCATGAACAGAACCTTGGATCTTATCACAATATCTGCCTGGACCTGAACTCCTTATTGGAATCTACAATATGTGTGTTTAATATAGGGTGGAAGCCATAGGATTGCCTAATTTTTGAAGGTGAGGAATGTCTGTAGAGCATCAATATTATATTAAAGGTTTTTTTGGGAGATGGATATAATTACTGCTGGCTCAGTATCTAAACATAATCATAGAATAGTTTGGGTTGGAAGGGTCCTTAAAGATCATCTAGTTCCAAGCCCCCTGCCATAGACAGGGACACCTCCCACTAGATCAGGTTGCTCAGTGCCTTATCCGGCCTGGCCTTAAACCCCTCCAGGGAGGGGGCATCCACAACCTCTCTGGGCAACCTGTTCCAGTGTTCCACCACCTTCACTGTAAAGAATTTCTTTCTTATATCTAGCCTGAATCTCCCCTCTTCCAACTTACATCCATTATTTCTAGTCCTTCCATAGCATGGTTAGTACTTTTTCATTTGCATCAGCTTCTATGTAGAGTTTGGTAGGATATATTTTTACTGTTAAATTGGTTTCAGAAATTTCACAGTAAGAAAATGAAGCTCTCTTTGTGAACAACAATTTTTTGACCTATTGGATAGTGAGAAAGCTGTATTTCACTAATTTTTAGGAAATACATGGGTTTCAGAGGTCCAAGATTTTAACCTTATTATGCCACTGTAAACACAAGGTTTTGATTTGCACTACAGAGATGGTAGCTAAATTCTGTATAGTTATACCTATAAAGTATATAGGTAATATGAAAAACAGAGAAACCTGTGTCAGGCCAGAAAACTTACTGTGCACACAATACAGCCAAAATAAATCAATTTAAAAATGAAGTGTTTATGCAGGATAATCAGATGGTTTTCATTTCAGAAAGGATATACTGATAAAGATATTGTAGTGTCATGAAGAACAGCTTCTAAGTTTTGTTTTATTTTGTCTTGCTTTTTGTTGGCTTAAGCATGTGAAGCAGGTGATCAGTCAGAGGTATCTGTTCACAAATAGCTGCACTGACATGGCACTTCATAGACTGTCAAAGTGCATCTGTGATGGGGAATTATTTCAGCAATGAATCTGTGCACCACTCAAAGTGGAGTTATATGTTTTATAATAATGACTTTCTGGAGATGGGTAATGACTAAATGCAAGTCAATTTTGAAAAACATCTTAGCTTCCAGTATCATATTTTCCTGTTAATTAACTGATGTTGCAGTCGTTTTTGTCAGTAAAAATATGAATTTAACACCAAGCCATATCACTTAGGAGAATTTTTGAATATAAATCTACTGCTTTTCCTGTGGAGTTAGTCTAACATCACTTGCTATCAAATTCATTACTTTATAAACTATATGTAGTAAATGTAGTGTCTTTCCCTACTCCGAGAGTTTGCTTTGAGTTTTAGCTGTTGTCTTTAACCAGGCCATTTGTCCTATTTTCACAACATCTTGCTTAGTGCAAAATTTCTTTCATAATCAGTCTTATAAACAACTATGGCATGAACTCCCAATGAACCCGACAACTTGCCCTCTAGCATTTCTTACAGATCAGCTGTACTGTAGTAAGCAGTGAAGAAAAAAAAGTTGATGCTTGGTCAAATACTACCCCTTTCCCTTAATGACATTAAAGGAGATGTTTTCACAAAAGTGTTATCCCATGCTTTTTCATGGTTATTTCTTGGAATTCAAAAATAGTGCCATAGGACGTTTCAACCTGATCATCAGGCCCACTTTTTCACTATGAGGATGACTGAGACCTGGCAGTGGTTGCCCAGAGAGGTTGCAGAAACTCCATCCTCAGAGATATTACAAAGCAATCTGCACATAGTCCTGGGCAACGTGCTTGAGCAGATGACCCCCAGAGGTGCCTACCAGCCTAAGACATTCTGTAGACTTTATTTTTTTCCAGTTTTCTTTGGTAGCATATAACCATTTTAAACAATTTATCTGCTTGATTATTTGACCAATATTGGAAAGATTGGATTCTGTTCTTTCTGTTTTGAGTTGTATAAGCAAGTGAACTCATAAATGAAGTTGCCTGTGCTGCCAGTGAGGCATACTGACCCTCCAGCTTGCCTGGTTCCAAGAAGGGTATCTGTGCCATGTCAGGGAGTCAGCACATTGCCAGGAAGGGACCCTGGCAGCTCGACAGTTGAGCTATTGTGTGCCAAGGCTCAAGCCTGTGTCCACAATTGCTAGTATGAAAAGCCCCTATTTAATGGATACCTGAATACAGTAGCTGTAGTTTCTTTTCTTATGTCTAAATGGTGATGCAATTAGCATCAAGGCACTTGAAAGCATTGATGGCTCCCTGGAGCTAGGTGCTGTGAGTGCAGGAGTTTTTCATGGTGGGTGATGGCAGAGTCTGGCAGCCAGGATCTGTCTCATCTCCCCAGACAGGAGCAAGACAGCTGGCAGGGGCCATCAGGACAGTTCCAGCTGGCAATAGATACCTCCATGGGGCAAGGATAGGCAGAGGCTGAGTAGGGATGTGGGCCAGCAGGCTGACCCTGCTTAATGGGGCCCACACTGTGCAGAGAGCTGGAGACCAGCTCTGCTGTAGCATTGATGGGCCAGGATCTGAAAGCCCTGTGGTGGCTGCAGTGGCATTCTAGACCATGGTCAGGGTGGGGCAAGACTCAGGTTAATTTCATTTTAGTTCAGATTTTTTTCTGTGCTCCTTCTAGAATCGAGGTGAGTGGAGCCATGGTCTCCCTCAGTTCCCACTGCCCAGCTGCTAGTGTGTTAACTATGGCACCCCTTGCAGGGGTAGTGGTACTTGAGGTGGCTACTGATGTACCCTGAGCAGCACCTTTGCCATGTTCCTCCACTGCGAAGGAGAGTCTAAAGACTGCTGTCTTGATGTGTAATTACAACTCATTGTCATGCACATGAAAAATGGTAGGAAGCATGATGTACTAGTTAATGTTATAAGTAAAACTGTAAACTTTTAATTAGTATTTTTATTTGAAATTTCAATGAATGTATTTAGCCTTATGGCTAAATATGTTTCTTTCTGAAATTGTGCTTCATAATCTATGACAATAGCAGCAAATAAAAAAAAAATATTTCTTTATCCTGACTGATTTTTTTGTTTGTTTCTGAGCATCCATATTGTCGTTTTGCCTTAGAAGTTCAGTTGTTCACTGCATGGATGCAGTAATGCACTACCATGCATGGTGTGGGACTTTTTTTGCAGGTCTATAGGAATCACCTGTATTTTAAGTTTAACTCTTAGTTTGATAACTTTTTCTTCCTAAAGGCCTTTCTATCATTTGTACTACCTGCCTTTCACTCCGTCTTCTTCTTACTGGATATTGTGCTCTTAAGTTACTTAGCCTCATGATATTGTGATTATATTTAAAGGGAATTTAGAATCTGACTCTGCTGTTTACCTGTACAATTCTGAAGAGATCTTTGTGCCTTCCGTGCACATTGATGCCCATTGCTCATTTGCATTCTGTCTCTTACTGTGTTCTGCTGCCTTGTCTTTGCCTCTGGTGCTAGTCTGAACTTCACAGTCCATATCTTTTTGTTGGTTTGCATTAGACTGGTGTCACATAGATGCAAAGATCTCAGAGTCATTGCTTATTTTCTCAACATTGGGGCATTTTTGCCTTGTTTGCAGTCCTTTGCATAGTAACCTGTCAGAATTTTTACATGTAACCCTTGTAAAAAGAATTTCATTATTATCTCTTTTGTCCTCCTCAATAGTCATAAATCTCTGGAATTTTTTACTCTCTCCTGAACTCTGGTATGCCTACCTTCTCAAAATTTTCAATAATTTTTCATGCTTTTCTTGCTCTGCTCTCAGAAATACCTATGGGACTGCTCACTTGATATTCTGTTTTTGGATATGAGCTTGTTCACTAGCCACACACATCTCTTCAGTTCTCTCTAAAGTTAATGGGATCTCTAAGCATTCTCATTTGAGTGCCTGGATTTTTGTCCTGTCATCATTCTATGGCAAATTAGTTCAGCATCTAGAGTTTGGTAATTGCACAAATAAGGCACTTTGTGTTATTTGCCAAAGCTCTGACACATTGTTCTACAGGTTCTTGATTAATGGAAAAAGGAGTCTTTCATCCATCAGGATTCATTAAAATGCTCAGGAGTATTCAGATTTTTTCCTGTCTGCTGCTGATGTAGTGGTTTGTTACTGAAGAATGTTGCTCATAACATCTGCAACAGTCTACTCCTGTTACTCTGTTTCCTGGTTTCTAGAGCTATGTTGCAGTTTATTGTTTTCTTTACATGCCTCTGTAGTTTTATATATTCTCTTCTTAAATGTTCAGCTTCCCTGGCACTGGAATATATTTTCCCTTAGTTTATTATTTTCCTTGGCTGTAAGGTCACATTGAATCTTGATCCTGCAAATGTCCATAAGGAAAGATCACATTCATGTTTTGCTCTTTCCTTCATATGTAAGGTCCTCATCACTCTCGCAATCTTGAGCATTTTGCACTTGGGAAGAGGTCTACAACATTGTTCTGACAACGTTACTCTCACCTTTCTGTCCCATCTGTCTCTTCATTCTCTATCCGGCCTCTAGTGACTTCTTACTTATCCTGCTGACTCTGCTCTGATTCTCTCACAGTTTTGTGTTCCATCGTCTCTGTCCAGTCAGATCCATGCCCACACACTTCATCAAATCTGTCTCACCCGTCCCTCAGGGCATCTTTTCACTGGTTTACAGGTTTGATGCATTTAGCCACCTTTTTGCTACTGGTCCTGACACCTCTTCTTCCCACACCTACTTGCTTATTGTATCATTTTACCCTTCCTTTATGTGGGAGTCAGGTAGATTCCTGCTCTTTACTAGAGATCTGGCCCACATGGTGGGTAGCTTGTGTGGCAAAAGTTTTCCTCTAACCATGGAAAATATGAGTAGAATAGCAGATTTAACTCCAGGTTAATCTCCATAACTGGATGGTTCGCTCAGCACTAGAAGGCTTGTAGCACAACCCTTTGAATATAGATTCACAAAGCGGTCGTCTGTGACTTTTACAAAACTTATAGCTTTCAAAAAAAAAAAAAATCATCCATTTTAATATTGAAAAAACCACTCATCATTTTCTTTACCTATCTTTCAAAAGTGTAAATTAAAAATGTGTTCAGAAAAAGTCACACTGAGCCAGTAGCAAAGGAGAAAATTTGATATGCAAAACTTATTTTGTCAAGATCACAGAAAAACCCACAGCGGAATCTTACATAGGAAGGAATAATACAATTGCAGTAACAATTGATGATAATAAACTTATCAAATGAAAACTTCAGTCTCAGTTACAAAAAAAGCTGAAGTGCAGTATCCATTATTTTAAAGAGCTGTACAGAGAAATAGTTTCATTTAAATCTAGGGAATCAATATGAGAGAAGCCATTAAAGGAGAAAAGGATGCATTCTTTCCCTAGTAATGAAGGAAACTGAGCTGGTTGTGTACAGAAAAAAAAAGAAATAATGGCAGCATCTCTCATGGCTAACCTTAAGAAGCTGAATCAGCTGTATAAAATATTTCCTCATCTCAGGAGCATTTTCACTTAGAATGAATTTGTTCCATGTGAGACCAATGTTAACTAGAGGTGTGACTTCTTCCTAGAAATATGCTCAAATATAACTATTAGAGCATTGTGATACTACAGCATTCTGGGTGTAATTTACCAAAGGGCATTTTTATGATAGTTGTCAGTGCAATTTTTGTTAAAATAAAGCTGTCTTCTAAATATAATATCACCATAATAAATTTTATTTCAAATCTATGCCCAAATGGAATAACCACAAAATTAACATTTTGGCATTTAACCTGTAGTGTAATGATATCTTCAGTGCCTTCCTAGCACCTCCTGGTACTCAGCCTTTATGTATTTATAAACATTAACAAGGTCACTCCTCAGCCTCCCCGAAGCTAAAGAGACCCAGCTCCCTCAGCCTTTTTTCATAAGGGAGATGCTCTGATTCCTTAAACATCTTAGTGGCTCTGCGCTGAATTCTTTCAAACACTGTCCTGTCCTTCTTGAACTGAGGGCCACAGAACTGGATGCAATATTCCAGATGTGGTCTCACCAGGGCAGAATAGAAGGGGAGGGGAACTTCTCTCAACCTACTGAGTATGTCCCTTCTAATAGACCTTTGTCATTGGCCTTTTTGGCCACAATGGCACATTGCTGGCTCATGGTCATCCTGCTGTCCACCAGGACCCCCAGGTCCCTTTCCCTGCTCTCTAACAACTCGGTCCCCAGCTTATCCTGATACATGGAGTTGCTCTTGCCTGTATGTAAGACTTGTCCTTCACTATACTGGAGTGACTTTTGCTTTTCTCCAGTCCTCAGGCACCTTTCCTGTTCCTCAAGACTTACCAAAGATGATGGAGAGTGGCCTAGCAATGACTTCTTTCAGCTCCCTCAACACCCTTGGGAGTGCATCAGGACCCATGGATTTGTGAACATCCAGATTGCTGAACTGATCCCTAACCCAGCTCTGTGACCTTACTGACCTTGTCAACTTACTTCGATTTTATAGTCTTGTTTTGTCACTGACAGATTCTGCATTTATTTGTGTTCCTTTCCTATAATCGCAAGCCAAGTCCAGATGCTGTTTTTCAGATGCAATAACCTGTTTGTTCTTGAAATATCTGTTTTGTTTGATAACAGTACTACACAAACCTAGGAGACAGTATGAGTAGGAACCAGTTTCATTTGATATGACATGGAATCATAGAATCATAGAATCATAGATTCTATAGAAGGGACCTTAAAATCATTGAGTTCCAACCCCCCTGCCATAGGCAGGGACACCTCCCACTAGACCAGGCTGCCCAGTGCCCTGTCCAGCCTAGTCTTGAACACCTCCAGAGAGGGGGCATCCACACCCTCTCTGGGCAACCTGTTCCAGTGCTTCACCACCCTCACTGTAAAGAATTTCTTCTTATGTTGAGTCTAAATCTACCCCCTTTCAATTTACATCTGTTGTTTCTAGTCCTCCCATCCGATATCATATTAAAAAGTCCTTCCCCTGCCTTTCTGTAGGACCCCCTCAGGTACTGATAAGCTACTATGAGGTCCCTTCTGAGCCTTCTCTTCTCCAGGCTGAAAAACCCCAGCTCCTTCAGCCTGTCTTCATAAGGCAGTTGCTCCAGCCCTTAATCTTTTTTTTCAGAAAGCAAAAAGAAAGATCTGGTACATGGAGTGAGAATATTTTCTGTGCACTGAATATGACTGAGAATTCACAGATAAAAAGGTGTTACCTGAAGCAGATGCAACCTTGAAACTTTATTCCCTGTACTACTACTTCTCCTCTGTACCCTTGAAATGTTCAGCTACTCAAAGCAAATGAATAGATAACTGATAGATAACTGATTCACTTAGACAAAGGGTTTCCAAGTTTTACACCAGTGTGAGGATTTATAAGTTCATTCCAAGCTTACTTCATAATGATTTGTTGTTCTTGATGAAGGATCCACTTGATGTAATAAATATCCTTTCCCACTAGAAGAAATTAATTGAGAATGTTTAGGAAATTGATGCTTTCAATATTTAAAGACCCATTACTCTGAAAGTAAGTGGCCTAAGCAGCTTGCAGGTATTCAGTGACAAAGGAGGACTTTGATTTAAACTTTGTAGAAGCCTTGAGGACAAATGACCTGAATAGTTGGTTTTGTTATTATTATTATTTCTGTTTGCTTGTTTCTCCCCTTAACCTCATCTTATTTGACAGAGGCTAAGCAAAAGTAGCACTTTGAGGAAATACGATTGATGCATCATACAGAATATTTTTCATGGGAAAAATGCACTCAAAGTGGGACAGATTGCCAAATCTCATTTGTACACTTGGCCCCAGTGTGCTTCAATTTTTGGGGCTTGATGTGTTCAGCAGCATGATGACAGCAAGGTTGTCACAAGGGTGAGTAATGGAAATAACATCCTCGTGTTTCACAGATCATCTCACCTCAGTTTTTAAATTAAGCAGAACCACTTTCCACCAATTCTTATTTTGTCCCCCTTGCATCACAGAACTTGCAAAAGCTAGAAGTTGATGAATCTATTTGAAGACAGCTAAGATAAAAAGAACTTTTAAAAACCAAAAATGTTTCATTTTATTGCACCCCCTTTTCTGCTTGTCTCCCTGCAACTAGTTGGGTTTAAAAAAGATTCTTCATAAAATACTACTGCTGACTGATTATTGTTATACTGTTGGTAAGGTATCATGGGTGTCATTGAGGCAAGCTGACAGATATTTCAAGCTGAGTTTTTGTGCTGAAATGTCACTGGTGACTATAAAGAAATAGGCTCCTATCAGGAACTCCTGATGTGTTATCAGGGCTCACCTGCTGTTCAGCATTGTAGCAGTGAAAGAGGGACACAGACTTTTCAGAAGCTGTCTTCAACTAGTCAAAAAGCCATTATGGTTTTGGTGAGAGCCCTAGGTTTCCATGGCTAGGTTTCCATTCTCTATTACTACACTGTTGCATTTGATCTGTATCTGTGCTGACAACACTGAGCACAAGTCTGTGGAACTTGCCAGAGATCAACTTGTCTTCTCATACAGAGTCTTTGCCTGATTTCTCTATTACTTGTGACACCAATTGAACATGTTTGTTAGCTTTCAACATTTTACAAAAGCTATCTGATAATTGCATATGGAGATCAACAACTTGCTTTGCTTTCTCAGCTTGTTACCTACCTGTCTTCTCTTTGATCATAGGCATTGTCTTTCATATTTTCCTCATCCAGATACAAAACTGATCTCCAGATGTCTTATAACCCTCTGCTGTGTCCTCTGTGTCTCTTCTTTTCCTGTCCAAAATTCTACAGGTTTTCAAAATGAAAAACTGGGACAGCATTTATAAAAAGCACAAAGCATGGACCAAGGATGATTATTCACTTACACTGGGGCAGGAAGGTGAATGGAAGATGAAGAGCAAATGGTTCTTTCTCACCATATTCAATCAAATAGAATCATCCCTTTCAACCATTTTCACAAATAGTTAAAGGCTGTCAACTGTCAAAACTTGAGAGAATACAGGACTTTGACTCACTGGAACTGGAAAGTGAGGTGGGAAAGGAGATCAGCATGTAGTTAGCTGGGAAGTAATGAAATGGAGAAATGGAGATGGATGGGGAAAGAAACAAGTATTCTGAAGGCTTATCTTTCACAAACAGCTACTGGGCTTAGAAAATCCCTCTGAACTGTTCCAACTATTCTGTGGAATCCTTGTATTTGTGTGGGGCAGGACTTGTGCAGAAGCAGTTTGAACAGGTTTCTTAAGACCTTGCAGGAGACTTTGAAAATTATTAAGAAGAGATTGGAACAATAGGTCAGGTACTGAATACAGACCAGATTTACTTTTTTTTTTAACATCCAAGATTTTTTAACATCCAAGATTTTTGAAGGTTTTGGCTCAGGTTTTCAAAAACTATAATTGAGCTCTTTTGAAAATCTGTCCATAAACTAATGTGAAAGAGGAGGTCAGGAAGTGGGTAAGATCCAGATGCACATAAAACCTCTTCTGCCTATTGTAATTTTCATGGAAAATCTGACACTTGAGAAGCTTCTTATTTCTTGATCACCCCAGAATTACTTGTGGCCCACATTTGTAAAACTGTAGAGAAATCAATTTGTAGGAAGTCGGAAATCTTATTACAATGTATTATACACCGAGGTATCTTCTGGTCAACATCCTCTTTTATTTACTGGCTGTTATGTAGGACAAACGCCCTTTCTAAAAGGCAATTTTGAAACCAAAAGGAAAGTTGTTCACTTACAATAGTCTGCAAGAACACAGGAAGGGCTTATTGTTTTTAGAAAGAGTCAATAGCAAGTAAAAATGTCAGAGATATAAAAATAAAACTATGCTAGACTGCATAAAAACTAAATAGGCAGAATAAATTATGTTTTGGGCATACATCGTCAAATTATGTCATGCATGTGAATTTCCTCTTCCCCACTTGAAAAGAAAACCAATATTCAAGATACTAAAGTGGAAAACCTAGGTTTTGTGGGCCTGGTTCCAGGCTATGCTATGACAATAGACCTGTTTTTGTACTTTCAGCCTAGATGCTTATGCTACCTTCTTTCTGCAAGTCCAACTTATCTCCTTGACACCTAGTATAAAAAAGAGGGAGTTGAGTAGCTTCCATAACAATAAAATCCCCAAATGTGTGACTGTTCAGTCAGAGGTGTCATAATCTATAAATACAACTGGCTGTACACATCACATACTTTTTCAGTTCCTTATTCAGTGTGGGAAATCCCTAAAAATTTGCTGGAGCTCTCTGTAGGTGGATTCAGCCCACTCTTCTCAGCCTGCATCCAAAACAAGGTTTGCTAATGGTAAAGGTTGGTAAGAATAGTGACACATAGATACAAAGTATTACAGAGCAGCAAGCTTTCTCTGCCGCTTGAAGTTTCTGCTCGATGTGCAAAACATAGAAAAACATAGTGAAAAACAGAGAAATTGTCTTATGTAGTTGTTCTGGAAGAATGCAATTGCATGGAGAAAATCTAACTGTAAGGGATCTATTGCAGGGATTTTTCATCCTTTTTCAGTGAGCAGGGAAAAAATCCTGGTATGGAGAGAACCCCTAAATTATAAACAGATTAGCTTTCCTTAACAATCTTTAGACCCATCAGACCAGGGACAATCCTGAAGTAAAAAACAATTCTCATGTGGAGCCATTTCTTTGGATTTTTTTAAACCTGTTCTGTAGAGGAGTAATCCATGGGACCATCTCATCTGATAAAACACAAGATAATGAATCTACCAGATATAAAGCAGGTTCAGTTCTCATCATAGCAAGTCCTTCTTGCAGATATTCTTCCTCACAGAATTGACTTGTCTTTGCTAGAGAAGGACACAAACACACACAAATCAACTAGGTCTTCTATATCCTCATATAATTCCTCTCTGCCACAATACCCTACAGAGAAAATTCCTCATTGGTTCCACAGTGGGTTTGCGGAAGTGTCATGCCATTCCTTTTGAAACATTAAGAACAAGCATGCAACAGGAGTGAGGTACAAGCAGGGACTGATAAGTCTGAGGATAGTCACTGTTGATGAAAATCTATGGGCATAAGAAACAAGGTTTGAGTTGAGTGAGAGATGGCACCTATTTGGTTGAGTATGAGTATAGAGAAAGTCTGATGATAGGAACATAGTTTACTGTGCTATTCACTAAAGAGTTTACATTTGTCATATTAAACGAAAAATTGTAGAAAATGTATTTGTCTTTAACTCAAAGCACAGCATGGTAGTGGTCAGCTTGGTTTTCTCTGTGGTTGAAAGCTCTGTCTTGTAGCTTGGTAGGGTAATCCTTTAATCAACCTGGGCAGTCTTCTACCTTCTTGCAAAAGGAATGTATGGGTTCTTTGTCTGCTATCTGGAGCTGCTCTGTCACCTCAGTGGTCATGCCAATTCATTGTAAATCTGAAAAGGGTTTTCTTCCTGTCGCTCAGTGGAATTAATGTAAGGAGAAGAGTGTGAAGGCATGTATTTTCTGAAGCAGTCATATTCCCCTGGCTTTGTTGCATGAGGTATGCTGCTCACAAATGTACTAAGTTGAAAATACTGAAAGATAATTTCCGTGGGAGTTTCCTTGGTAATTTCCCCTGTTCCTCAAATAGTGTAGTCAGAAAGTCACCAGAATTTTCTGCAAAACTCCTGGGGCTGAGAAAATGCACAGATTTCTTTTGTTGTGCTCTACATAAAAGAATAACTAACTGAAATACAAAAGAAAAAAATAATCTGATTTAAATGTCACATCTTTTTTTTTTCTGTACCAGTGTTTCAAAGGTTGTATGTGTGCTTGGCAAGAGGTGAAAGTACAATGCAATTTCACATAAGGCTTAGAGACTGACACATATTTTTCACTACTTGTGCAAGGGTCAGATTTGTAATGAAGTCAGCAGGTTCAGGAAACTGATTGAGCTGTCTGTTCCGGTAGTGCCACAGCTGCTGGTGGCTAGAGGCAAGGCAGAGCAAGGAAGTGAAGGACTTGTGATGGCTACAGCTGGGTAGGAGGAAGGGATGACAGCCTGGGAAAGGCAGTGCCAAGTGAGAAGGCAATGAGAGTAGCTGTAAGGAGAAGGAGAAAGATGGAGAAGAACTGAGAAAGGAGTGCAATGAAGGGTGGCAGGAAATGAAACAAGAACAGATGGGAAGATGCAAATAAGAAAAAGAAGGAAGCAGAAGCCATCAGGCTCAGCTGCAGAGAGGCTGAAACTGGCACCTATATTTAATACAATCTTCATTTGACTCTTGCCTTGAGAACAGAAGTATCTGGAATATGAGCTATGGAATGATTTGGGGTGTATCTTTCTATGTGGCAATTGACATCTCTTCTGCAGCAGCTGGTTTGGGTCCTCCAGCCCAGATAGAAGGAGATACACAAATTGTATGGAAGTGGAGGAACTGCTCTGCCTCTCTGTCTGTCTCACACTTTCTCTCTGAATCAGCTAGCCAAAGAACTGACATCCTAAGGTGGGGGGCTTCAGCATCTTGCCAAGAATGCCTAGCAAGCAGAAGGGCACTGGAAAAATAATTCTAAAAGTCATGCAAAACAAAATCTGTGGTGATATGTATAAAATCTATACTCCACACAGGGCTCTATAAATTGAAATTCATATTTTTATCTTCTGCTAGATAATTATATATGACTTAAAAAAATCTGGAAAAAATATGCTATTGTTTCCCTAAATTTTTAAAGATAAATATTTAATTAATCCTATTGACTTAATCGCTATTGCATTCTATTGGTAGTTTATTTATGTATAGCAGCTACAATAAACAGTGTGCAGAATTTCTAGTTTTGGAGTGTTGTTATAGCTTGATTCTCCTCGTGGAAAACAGAGACCATTGAAGTTGATTTAAATAAAAACTGGATTCATGTGAGAAGCATTGAGCACATTGTTCTCCATTAGTAAAAGGCTACATTTCTTTGACGTTGGTGCCAAAAGTTACATGACGTATAGTGTCTTAAAATAAAAGTCATGCCTCTTCCTCAAATTGGTGTAACTGTGCTTGCTCTAAGTGATTATGCAGAAATAATCTTGTCCTGTTTTGAACTTTGAGTCAAAAGACATAAATATTTTGAAAGGAGCTGTTGGCTTACAAATGTGGCTCCAGCTGAGTCTATAAACATCAAAGAGACATGTTGATAGAAATCAGTAGGAATTTATAAAGCCATATGACTTGGAACATGTAAGGCAGAGATAAAAAAGAGTCTGAGGTCCTGTGAGCCTTACTTTCCCATAGTAGATTCCTTTTTTTTTCTGTGGATGCTTAGTTGCTATTGAAGAAAAGAACTGTGTTTATTTTCAGTTCTGTATGCCCAAAGACAGAGGAGTCATTGACACTATTTTTGTTATTATGCAAGGTTTAGGAAAAACCATTTATCCTTTTGCAACCATCATCAGATATTCTCAGGTCCTATAGTTGTTAGGCATTGGGTGAGGTTAGGTGAAATAAATCAGAATGAGACACCTACAGGCAAAGGACCATACTTCATCAGACGTGTTAGAGGAAGTTTAGTATATTCTGCTTCTTGCTGAGGGGACTAGAGGAAAGGAGATGTTGAGTAGTTTCATTAGGACACCCAGTTCAGGCTTCCATTGGATGCTAGTAACAACATCTTCTGTGGAAAAGGACTTTCCAGGGTGTCTTTTGTGTGTGCTTGCAGAGAATTTGAGATTTAAATCAAATCTAATTTAAAAAAAATTTTGAGTGGAAAATCTTGATTTCCTCTTATCTCTGCTCTATGCTTGTTCTCCACTTCGTATAATTATATGTTACCTCTCACTGTCAAAAAAGGAAGTGTAGAAAAACACTCCATTATATTTTCATATCATCTATTGGTGCCTGTAGGAAGTTAACTCATGCAGTTAATTCCACCTGCAATTGAACTTGGTAGTGAGTGGTTCTGTAACTCACTTGTAAACTTTTTCAACGTAAATTATTGTTCCAAATAATTTAAAATAGAGCTTGTGCTCCTTTTTCTAGGAAATGTTTGTATCCTTTTTTCTTTTGTTTTAAATATGACAAGTCCTGGACTTTTATGAGGGCATGACTTATGTCTGCAATGGAGCCATTCCAGTGGTGCCAGAGTTAACATTCTCAGAACATAGAAGTGCACCCTGTGAGGAAACCTGTGGTAAGGCTGTATCTGATTTCTTCACTGAGGAAATCTCTGTAAGCAATGAAGCTTGCAAACATGCCCATGTGCCATCTAAGCATCACAGTAGGATTTCCTGAGCAATTTCTTTTTAACTCCCTCTTTCACTTTCAGAAGTGAAGGTAGCAGTTTATACAGCTCTCTTTACAGATCTCAATTTGGATTTTCAAAAATGGGCATATAAACACAGTGTCTTTCAAAAGCTAAAGGAATTTTTGGTTAAAAGGCCCCCAAAGTCCAAGTAAAGCAATTTCAGGATGAAACAAAATAAAAACATTTGAGTTTATTCTTGCTTGGAAGCCACAAAACTTGATTAAATAATCTACTGGGTTCTTAATGCTTGGGCAATTTATATTCCTAAGTTTGTAGAGAAAAGTGCATATATGTAAATTCCTATTCAAGAAAATAAAACTTTACTTCCACCTAAGTCCCAAATGTTTTGAAATGGACAGATTTCAGCTGTCAGAGCTCCTAATTTAGGTCAGATGGGTAGACAATCCATATGTGCACCTCAGATTTCCAACATCTTCATCATTTCTGAAGGCGGAAACTTTTTTTTTCAGAAGGCTTTTTTTTTTTTACCATTCACCCACCTACAATAGTGGATCAATACAAGGAAATAATTTTGAGCACCCAGTCATATGAGAATTAGGGAAAAAATGCTATAGAATATGCATTCCTCTGTAAGAAAGGTGAAGTCTTAGTCAATGGCTTAACTTACCCTTTTAATCCTGAGTTAACTGTCAAGAATCTTCACCTTGACTTAACTGGACTACAAAAAGGGTTATACCCTCTGGTTCAGATATCAACCATAGTTAATGTGGGGCAACATAAACTGGTCTCTTACTCTTCATGGAGACATGTACTGATTATAGTATGAATGATCCCGAGGAGGACTTTTTATTGTGCTCCAATTTCTGACCAGACTGAGCACTAAAAGTAGGTCTAAGAGTCAGAGCTGTTACAAGAAGTCTTTTGCCCTATCTGAAATTTTATTTCCAGTACTTCCCCTTTAACTTCTTTTCCATGCTCCAGCATGCCAGCAGCTATATGCTGGACAAGGGTAAAGAATCTGAAATACACTCTGAGCACAGAACTCCTACGCAGACACTCCACAAGGATTGCTCTGGGTGATGTCTCTGAGGAGCATGAGCTTACAGAAGTTATTTCTGTGTCCTGTTTTTTATTGAGGGCAGCACCACAGCCACCATGGTGAGATGATAAATGTTCATTTCACCTTACATTAAAACTTGTTAAGACTGACCCATGCTTTTAATGAGAGGTAGTCTTATTATTTTAGAGGCTAGTTTGGTTCTTTTTGGTTATCTGACAGATTCTGTATGCAAAAGAGTTGCAGGACTGGAAGGTTTAGTCAGCAAAGCTTTGAAATAGTACTCTGTAAGCACTGATAAAAAGGAAGCCAGGAAATTCATGAATCTGCTGCATTCTCTGACATCTGAGAAGCTTCACACAGCCTGCTTTCTTCTAAAATTATTTATGTTCCTTTAAAAATAATTCTCCTGCTTACATATTCTGGCCTTTGGCAGTCATTTAACTTCTTTCAGTCTTCACTACCTTAAGTGAACATGGCAGAAAGATATTTGCTAGTGCCAATTTCTCCTTCACTGTTCTAATGTTTGATTTTAATCTGTGAACCGAAAGTCATAAAGATTAATTAATTTTCTTCAAGACTGTGTTGTCCACCTGGCACTTTGCAGTCCAAACATTTTCTTTCCAATGCCTTGTGTTTGTCATATCATACCACACTTTTCCCCTTTCAGCTGATGTTTGCAGTTTGTTATTCAGAACTACTGGCACTGTTAAGATTCTATCACTTATTTTTACAGGTGAAAAGTATATCTTTTGGGAGCAACATTCTTGTTTGAAGCACTTGCCTCTTCCTCTCTCTTTTTATTTTTTCCTCGCTTATTTTATTATATTGGAGAATTGATTTTTAAGGCTTTATTGTGATGTCTCCCTGCTTTTGGTCCCCCACCTTGACATTTACACAGATATGAAGGTGCATTTTGGCTGTTACTCAAGATGTTCCCTGAGATTTCCTTTCCATCTCTCTCTCTTGCTTTTATTTTGTATAAGGATGCCTCTAGTAGTCTTTTGAAATGCCCATTCCCATTTTTTAACTGAGATCTCCTGTATTACATGAGAAGTTACATCTCACTGTCATCCAACACCACTATTAGTTTTTTATATTAATGCATTCTTGTGTATCTTGTATTTCAACTTTTTTTCAGGCTGGGCTTCAATATGCTTAGATTTTGTCTAGTTCTCCCTCTATAACAGACCATGAGAAGATATCTTCAAAAGAAAATTGTTGCCACGTGTAGGTTATAATGCCAGGATCAGATCTTCCAGTTGTAACTGTCAAACTGGGATTATGCTGAGTTACCATCCCTTTTGTTTAAAGAAACAATTCTGCTTTACTTGTTCTTTTGTATTTCTTCTGAACCACTTAGCCATGGTAATTTGGGTTCTCTTTGTGTTACATATTTGTTGGTTCCCTTATTTTTAATTTGATGTTTCTCTATTTATATATGAGTTCAATGCCTCCAATGATCTAATGCAACATCTAATGGTTCATTTTATTGCTGAATTGAATGAAGGGGAAAAAGATAACTATGTTTCACTGAATTCTCCCTACCTATCCTAGTAGGAAATACATTCCTGGTTCTGTATTTCCAGTCTTTTTGTGAACTCTTTCATTTGACTGTGCATTTTCCTTTCCGTATACTGTTTTTCTCTCTAATTCCCCTGTTCTCTACTTTAACAGATGGCTTTTTTCTCCTTCAGTATCTATTGCCTTCCACCTCAGTGAAACTGTATAAATTCTGCTTCCTTTAATTTTAAATCTTCTCTATACAAAATGTATTTCATCTTCTGGTCTGACTGTATTCCAGTGATGACAATGACTGTTCAATGCTCCCTTTTTAAGAGGGCACTGGATAGCCTCAACTCTAGGTAAGGAACCTATATGATAAAGGCCTGTGGGGAGAAGCTGCTAGGTTTTTTGCTTCATTAGCACAGTACAATGAAGAGAGGTCATGACCTATACTGGTTGAATTTTGATGGTGTTAAAATGTAAACATTTTATCTTAGGATGTATCTGAGTATCCAGCTAGCAAGCAGTGACTGGAGAAGCAGGTGTTTTAAATGCAATTTGATATTCTTTTGTGCATAGGCCTTCATGCTGGAGGCAGCTCAGGTTCACGAAAAAGTTTGGAACCTACCTTCATTTAAATAAACAGAGAATCAGTTTCAGTAGAAGTTAAGCTCTAGTTGAAATATTTTCCTTCAGCATCTGAAGTTAACTTGTGAAAGTAGCTGTCTACAGCTCTCTGCTGCACGTTGCTTTCTATTTACAGTATTCTTACACAACATTGTTAGGATGTTTACTTTTCTTTTAAATAATAATATAGAACTGCCTCAACATTGCGTGTATATTACCAAATAGCAGTTTTTAAAACTCTGCTGGAGTGTAATCGTTATGACTTAATTATTCACTGCTTATTGAATCCAAAACGTGCTACCTCATGCATGAGCCATGTTTCCAGATAGATTCATGAGTCTTCATTGTGTATCAATGCTAAAAAAACAGTGTCCTAAGCTGAAAACGTAGGTCTTTGGAGTTACAACAAGGATTTAGAAGTTCTCATGACTTTCTGGGAATGTAGGTAGTGCAAAGAATTCAGGGTTTACTCTTGCAACAAAAGAGTCCTTTTGTGTTCAGATGTTGTTTGTTTCCTTGTAATAACCCTGTAAATAGGTATGCCAAGTACCTTGTAAAAATACCCCAAGATACTGTCATGGGTCCTAGTTTCTTTTTAGGTGTGTGCCTGCATGCTTCATTGGTTCTTCACAGTTGAAAGTGCCTGATTAATTAGGGCTTGGTTCAATCCTTGCTAGGTGATGCTGAAAGACACCCATTTAGACCTCTTTTAATTTACCACGAAAAAGCAACAATGGGCATTAGTGAATAGCATAAGTTTTGAGCCCTCCTATACTTAAACAATATAAATGGTTGATCTTATTGGTAGTATTTTTAGTATCTCATAGATAATAATGTGGTTACCGATGATTTATTAACAAGTCAGGACAAAGACATTGAGAAGAGTTGAGAGAAATGCTTGGTTTTATGTGTGAAAGATATTTTTTTTATAATCTTACTTTTTAACTTAAGAAACTTCAAGTGATTTGTTGAGAAGTGTTTTTAAAAGCAAAACCAGGAGTTTTACTGAGACTATTCTATCAGGTTTTTAAAGGCAAAATATTGTCAATAACTTTGCTTCTAAGCACCATCTCTTGTTCAGTCTGTCTTGGATCTCTATCCCAAGTAAGTGATCTTTGAAGCTGAACATGAATGAGGAGCTACATTTTCTTTGAACAATTTGTTTGACTTCAGGCTACAGTGCTCGAAAGCCAAGGGCTGCTGAGAAAGGTTGTGACTCAAAGGGAAACAGCCTGTCCATCAACCCCGAGTAGCTGAGAACTCTGATTTCAAATTCAGAGGTCCTGTGCACACACAAACATTCCCCAGTTGAAGGAGTGGAAAATGCACGGACTAATACAGCTAACTTTGTGCAAGTTTGTTCAGCATTCTTTGCTGTGTTCAGCTAAACCTGAGTAGAAAGCTTGACTGTCATTCTGTCATTTAACATTTTTGTACCACAAAAAGTCATCTGAATACTCAGTGGAAAGAATCAGACTCACTTGCCTTATTGCAAGTAAATCTGTATGTTCTTTTACATTATAGTAATTTGTTTGGAGTTAAATAGCAATAGTGTTTCTGGCTTTCATAAGAAATTACGTGCTCCGTGATACAATGGAGTTACACTGGAGATTTGCTGTCTTGGCTTGCACCAAGAATTTTCATGTGACTTTGCTTATGTTTAGTGTTACACTGTATGGACATAAACAGAATGTTCCAATTTAATCTAAACAATCAGGCCCTTCATTTATGAATAACTGTGAGAAAGTCTGTCAAGAGAGGTTCAAGGGAAAGTGCATAAAAACAGCCTTGGAATCTCCCAGCATATCTAAACTTGTCAGTAATTAAATTCATAAACTGCTGGAATCCTTTAGAAGTTAGTAGTTGGGGGAATATTTCATTTTTCTCCCTTAGTGGATTGATTACTATAGTATTTCTGTTATACGTGAAGAATTCAACCCCTATGTAAATCAGCCAAACTGCTCCAGGGCTCCTGTGGAAAGAAACTTCCAGACTTGTTAATAAAGGATTTAGCAGAGAGAGAAACTATTGGAGGCTGTAATGTTTAGGTTTTGGCATTGTAAGTGGGAAGTCAGGTATGTGAATTTCTCCTTGCAGGGAAATGAAGGTAAGCTTATTTGCTAAATACCTTTCATGGTTATGCTTGTGAGAGGTTGAGCCTATCTTTCACATCTGAACTTAAGGATGAAAGCAAGAGACAGATATTTCCTAGTAACACAAGACTGAAGACCTACCTTCCCCCAAAATTCACTAATACATGTTAGCTCACATCTAAATGTAGCTGGAAAGAAAGCCCAATGGGTCTCATCTAGGTTGTCATCACAAGATTTTCTTAAGCCCAGACATGTCTGTCCCTGGTCAGCAGTAATTCCTGAAGGAGAGTAAGGTTTCCTTATACAATGTGATTCAAAATTTAGTTCTTTCTTGTGTGGAATCTATCATAATTGCATACCTATATTTATTTTAGAAAGCTTTACCTAGAATCTCATTCTGCTTTTGATAGAATTTGAGTAAAATTTATTCAAATATAAGCCACCAGATATTAAAATTAAGCCTCTCCTTAACTTTCTCTTAATATCTTCATTTCTCTTCCAAATAGTAACTTTTTTCTTGAATACAAATGACATTTTTCAATGAAGTGGAAACTGTTCATGTCCCATTTTTAATTTTAATTCCTGAAATATATGTAGACTATTTTAATAGTCTATTTTAAATTGGCTGTAAAGGAAAAATCTGTTTGAACTTGATTCATTCCTTCAATGTTAACAACATGTTTTACCAAGGCAGAAAACAAATCTAACTTTTTCAGAAACTGAAGTCAGTAGGTCAACAGCAAAATTTGCATTTGCATCAGCAGGCCCTCTTACTCTATAGAATTAAAAATATAATTACATTCTGGTGAAAGCAACACTCATTATTCAAGGTAACAGACAAGTGAATAAGCAAAATATGTGGAGAAAATAGGTATGGTGAAGTATCTGATCAGAAGTGAAGTAAATGTGCATGTAAACAGTATTCTGCATAAAAGCTGTTGCTCTTTTTGCTGTTTTGATCTAAGAGAATGGATGTTGGGAGGCAGTAACAGTAGACTTCTGCTGTTTCCATCATGGAACTATACTGATCCAGTAATTAAAAACTAAGAACTAAAATCAAAAGTCCTTCCAATGGTAACTGCTGTGAACTCTTTGAGCTGTATTGCTAATTTTTCAATATTTAATGTTCTACTTTTAAAGCGTCAGTTCCTGGAGTCAGCTGAGTAAATGAGTTAAGACTCTGTTAAATCTACAATGGAAAATGCTAATCTTCATGACTACAGAAAGAATCAAATCCATGAACTTCACAGGTATACAAACCAGAATGAAAGATCAAACATTTTGAAACCTGTTGAACTTAAAAATTTAATGCAATAAATTATTTAGGGGAATATCTACTGCAATGAACAAAACAGTACAAGCAATGTCAATTGAGGGCTGTTTTTATCCTTTCCCTCTTTTTTCTTGCTTTCAGTGTACTTTTACACTTGTGTTCAGACATAGAGCTTTGAAATGATGCTACTCTGCTATAGCAGTTTGAGTTATTTTTCACAGTGCTTCTTACAGAGACAGGAGTGGGGAATATTGTCCTAAAAGCACAGTAAAGAAGGAAATGGCAGCTATCAAGACACTTTTCCCACTTTTCCTGCATACTGACTTTGGACAGAAGTCTCCTGCATTAGTGGACTTTATAATTTTAGCTACCAGCTCCAAAGGGAAGTGTTTTATTATGCAATCAATAGCATTTCACAATAGAAATCTCTATATAAATCTTCTGAAATATGACAGCATACAATGAGATATTTTCTCAAAGACACTGTCACTAGCATCTTGGCTGTTCAGATTCCTCATATTTTATTGATGTGTTCTTCCAGTGAAGGTTGGATATTAGCAGAAGATACTGATCAAGCTTCTGCATGGCTGCTCTCCATCAGGGTACAGTGTGGTACGTGGAGTGTGGACAGGGCATGGTTGGTTCTTGAATGCTCTGAGCCAGGGTAGGTGCCCACAGGCTGGAAGAGATGCACCATCCTTGGTTTAGTACAGTCCTATGACATCCCCACAAGTGAAGCAAAGTAGAGCTGGGCCAAGGATATGGGGGAATCTGGTCATCACTAGGTGAGGTCATGGTGACATAGTCAGGTGTGGGCATGGATATAACACAGCTACAACAAAGCTCAGACAAAGACCAGAGGGACAGTAGCAGCTAAAATCAGCTCCCAGGGGAAGGAAGGGCAGTGTCTGCTGGGGCTTCTTCTAGTTTTCTTCACAGTAGATTTCAGAGTCAGCAGCTGTTCTCCCTCTAAGCTGGCCCTGAGCCCAGACAGCCGAATTCCCAGGAGCAGGGGGATGTACTTTAAGCACTGACACTGCCTGTTTGCATGATGCCATAAAAGCAGAGGCAAGATCAAATAAAACATCAGTAGCTTTGGTCAGACCAAAGCTGCCTCTAGCTCAGTTTGCTAGAGCACAGAAGCTAAGAACAGGACAAGCATATAGTAATCCTTCTCCAGCAACTTGCCTGATCTCCCTTGATCTCACAGAAAATTTTAGTTTCCCCAAGGTTTGTTCATATTTTCAGCTTATTTGAATATAAATTCTGATTTCTAATGTTCTTGAGCATTATTTATGTCCTAATGTCCTAGAGCATTATTTATGAAAATCTCTCTATTCTCCCACTGTTCATCAAACACATTTTTTTCTGATGCTGGTCTCTGGAGAGACCTCTCTGATAGATCTGTGTATATCTATCCTCTAGGTTGGCTGAGATCTGTAAAAATTGATTCTTACTCCTTGGATATGTGGAAAAAATTGAGATATATGTGGTTTCTGACAGACAGTAATTCTTGAGAGATTTCCATTGTAGGAATTTAACTAATATTCTCTTCAAACCAGAGAAAATTTGGGCCCACAAATTTCTCTAACGAGGAGTTCCACTTGTCAACAATACCTAGGTTCATCTCCCTATTGAAGCTTTCTCCTTTAAGGATTTTCAATGACATTTAGCTCTTAAGTTAAAATTCAAGATGAATGGTCAATCTCTATGTGTCTTCTCCCTGCTGCCTTTGACTTGAGATACCCTTATCTTAATTCCCCAGGATTCTCCCTAAGCTCTATTGAAGTTGAATTATTATTTTCGTGCCCTTATTTCAGCTCTGCTGTGTCATTTTCAAAATGTGGAGAAAGAATTACATAGCTTAATGTGTATGGAACCCTGATTCCTTATAGCGGGTAGAAGATATTATCTTTTTCTTCTTTTCCTCAATTTCATTCCTAATAATCATTAACACTTCACCTATTGCAGCCTCATGGTCCTTCTCCTGAGTGCTAGTGGTTAGCTCAGAGCTTGTAATTTTGGATATGAAATTAGGATTGTTCCTCCCTTTGTGTATTTCTTTGCATTTAATCCTTGCTTAACTTCATCTGCCTTTTCATTATACAGTAGGCAAAGTATCTCTGCAATTTTCCACAGATACTGGTTTGTATCATTGACAGTCAAGCTCAATCCATTGCTCACGTCCTTTCTAGGCTGATCATTACTGTATTGAGCAGCACATAGTCTCAAAACCGATTATTCTTGATGATCTTGTTCTGTTCTATTTTTACCTTGGTTTGTGTTTCCTGAATTTTGAGCAAGGATTCACCGTGCAATGCCACGAATAAGTATTTTTATGAAGAGATACTGGAGTGGATGTTCTAAAAGAAACACCTTCGGAAAGCCTTGACCTTTTAGACCCTGTGAAGAACTCCCACAGGTTACCTGGCAGAAACATGTGAAAGTTCTTGTTAATTTTTCCCCCAGATATATAATCTTAATCCGCATGTCCCCTAATTAGTTTTCATTATAATTGCCACTAATTTCCCCAGCACAGATATGGCCAGATTTAGACATCTGTAGATCCCTCGTGAAATTTCTTTTTAAATCTCACATCCTTTTTGGCACCTCTCAGTTCTCAAATGTGAAAGCTTATAAAAGAGAGAAAAGAGACTGTAAACTATTTTTTCCCCTATTTTATCACTTTACAGTGAATATTGTCTTAATCCTGTTCAGTTCTTCTTGTTTTTTTGTTGGTTTGCTCCATTGTAGCTGCTTCTGCTGTTCATTACTTAGAATACATCCTCTGAGTTGCTTACAAGAAGTGTTGATGTCTCCATTAATTTCCACAATCAGTCTTTCCTTTGCTTCTGCTTGAGATACATTTGGGTGCAAATCCTGCCAGCTGGTGCAAACTGTCTGCTTTCTAATTAGGTGAAGTCAAAAATCTTTGAAATTTCTTGTCCAGATTACAGGTCTGAATCACACAGTGGCTAATTCTGCAATAGGAGTTTCTGCTCAGGAGTTAAAATGAGTGTTTACATTTATGCATTCTGTACAAAGCCTAAACTTGTGCACATTAAACAAATGAGATAAAATGAGAACTGAATGACTTTACTTGCATCAGCCTTGCTGGAAGGCAACAAATTTTTTTTAATAAACTTTTCATTCCTTCTGCCTAATTGCATCATAAGACAGTGATATTTTGCAGCTATATCAATAATCACCTTTCTCACAAGTGCACAGATTAAGTTGTGGTTGAATTGCTGTCCTGGGAAGGCAGTGCTCTGTCTCTAAAATTCAGAGGGTGAAACGTGAATGATTGACAAGTAGGAAAAAGGGATAATAAAAGTTATCATTTCCTTACTGTATTTTGTGCCAAATCAGTGAGTGGCATTCAATTTATTTTATTTATTCAATTTTATTTTACATCAGGAACTTCAAAGAAATTATTTCCCTCCTTGGCTACATCAGATCCTCCAGTGGTTACAAAAACAAACTTTGTACTAGGTACCCATGTTAGAATGGTAGTGAAATTACCTTTTGCCTAAGCATGTTTTTGAATTGTCAGAATAAGCTGCTCAGACTCTGGAGTCCAGGGTTACCAAAGATACTCAACTTGTGAGGCATCATGTTGATACTGATGTGTATACAAGCAGCAGTGACAGACATTTGTGCACAGCAAGAAGAATTTCCAGTTTGCTGGTTTCTTTGTTGTGGCATAAAGCTCTACTAGTGACACACATGCTGAACTGGGGACTCACAGTTGCAGGCATTAATTTCCCACTTTTTGTCATAATTTTTATGGTTTAATATTTCTTATAAAGGCCAAAGGTATTTCCTTTTTTAACATTTTTTTAATATAATGAGTCTCTCATGAAAGCTGTTGTAATGCCCTGGGTTTAACTTTTAAAAAAGCAAATGTTATTGAGGGGTGTGTGCAACAAAAAATTAAGGGAGAACAATAATAGCAATTATGCTGTAAGACTGGATAGATTTGGGTCTGATTCTTCCTGCCACCTTGAGCTCGTTAGTAGCAAGCTGGTCCTGCAAAATTTGCTTGGTTAGTTAGCTCTGAAGAGAAGCTGATGTTACTTTTAAAAACCAGAGGCAGCCATACTTGTTTCTTCACATTCCTTGTCATCATATCCATCTTCAGCCTGGAGACCTAGCAGGGCTACTTGGCTGATGTTTTTGTTAGAACTAGCATGTGATAATCTGGGAGGGATGGAAAATTATTGACTTTATGGGTAGCTCCCTTGCTTGCTTTTTGTTCCCCCCATCCAGTGTTCTCTCATATTTTCTTCCTGAGACTGATATTTTCTTGCTGTTTCTAATCTTCATTGAGCTCTTGTGTCATCTTTGAGATTATCAAATGATTGGTCATAGATGGTCTCAATTATGCAAATACAGAATTGCATGTAAATGTAATATGACTATCTGGCATCTTTAGGACTTTGCTGCAAGGATATTTGCTGACAACCTGAGTGATGAAATGTATCATATCTCATTAGTAATTAATTGAATTTACAAAGTATAATTTTGCAAGTGTTACTTGTATTGAATATAAAGCCATATTTGAAAACTACAACTAACCTTGAAGTAAGAAAACTAAAGAACAAAATCTGTGTTCTGTCCAGACTTGATCCCTGCACATGTACAATATACCATAAATTAAATTAATAATCAGTATTTTCCCCTAACACTTCTGCCTAAGTGCACTAGATAGTGAGGAAGCGACCTTCTCTTTTTTTTCCTCCTTTATCATTAGCCTTTGTTTGCTGTACAGTCAGAGCCAAGCCTGTTCTGAGTAAATAATTATTAATTTCTGTATGGGTTCTGCTGCTGCTGCTGCTAATGGTTCTGGATACTTCACAACCTTTGTAGTAAGAACCATTTTTAAGCAGAAAGCACCTGCAGTTTATGGAAGATTTTTCACTGCAGAAACTGTCACTGTGGTCACACCAGATTAACAGACTCAGCCTCTTTCTCTGAAAAAAGCATTTTCCAATGTTTATCTCTAGAGATGAACTACTTCTATTTTGATGCAAGAAAAGAGATGTCACTTTTAAAAGGTTCAAAAAGAAAAAAATTGAGATCCCTATAATTTTTTCCATGGTCTGTTTGGTTATCTGGGGCTTTAGGGTTTGATCCATCCATGAAGAAAGTGAGTGTATGTCATATATTCCAGGTGAGCAGATGGATTAAATTTCTCATTCTGATCTAGATTTCCACATGTAATTAAAAATATGCGGAGCTGATAACTTTAAAATTTGATGCTTTAGTAAAGATCAGATTTCTATTTAATGGAATGTTGTATCAAGTGATAGGAAATTTTTATTAATATCTATAGTGTAAATGAGGCTTCTTTTATCTAGTCTTGCAAAATGTGAGGGTTTCAGGTTGCTTTTAATTGAGGATGTAGACAGATTCCAGTGGGACATGCCATTTTTAACAAGGGTAAAAATTCAACTTGACAGGCCTCAAAACATATTCTTAAGACTAGAAATTCTAAGCTTAATTCAAGACCCTTTGTGTATGTGGAGTCTCCCTCATTGAATAATATTGATGTCCTCTCATAATTTCCATAGTCCCAGTAAAATCAATAAAACTGTGTGACATTTTTATTCCTCCCTGTATTCCATTTTGTATGCTTCAGTGTGTCTCAAGTATGCTTGATGGAATTTTTATCTCCAAACAGTGTAGAAGAGAACTTTCTTGCACTTAGCTTAAGAAAGTGAAGGGGTACAGAACAAGGATTTAAATTACTTCTGTCTTCCATCCATAACTATGGATATTCACCAGTTTGAAAATTGTGAGGTTTTGTGGGGAAAAAGAAGACTAGAGAGATTAAAGTTAATAGTAATATGATCCAGATTCAAATAGTTTGGTTTAGTCATAGCATCTCCATCTGTTGATGGCAGGAAATAAGGAAACATTTTAAATTCTTGCTTTCTTGGTTTCCTCAGCCTTGTGTCTCTGTAACATTGATTATTTGATTTCTTCTTAAGGTACAGCGGCATCTTCCTTGTTCATTATAATCTGAAGTTGAAGCAGTGTCAGATATTGATCTGTTTTGTAAGCAGGATTCTTTGTTTCAGTTCAGCTTTAGGGAATAAAATATGGATTTGAAAGAGGTGTCCAGATGCTCATACCATTTGGCAGAAGCTGTCTGGACTGTGAAAGTGGAAAATAAATGCAGGCATTTTCTGCTGCTTGAACTTTTTCTCGACTAGACATCTCCATCCATTATGAATCTCTTGAGTCAGATCCTCACTGAGGTAAATTAGCACTGTTTCCTTAGGTTTTTTGCTTCTGTGCTGGCTTACACCAGCTGGGCCCTACATTATTTTCTCATTAAGTGGACAAAAGTAGCCAAAACATGTCTGCAGGACGCAGAACTCAAATGCATTTCTGTAAGTACTGCCTTGCATTAGTGGCAGCACTAATGCAATGGCAGCCCCCTGATACCCTCTGTAGACCATTCACAAGGGAGAGAGAGAATTAGGGTAATTTATCCACAGCTGTGAATTGCTCTCCATCTGAATGAGTGGTAACTCACTGTGCTGAATGAAGCAGATGAACCATGAGCTGTACCAGCTGACCTTGGGCCTGCTGTGTAGCAGCACCATTGCCCTCACCGTTCTGCTGCACACTCTTTCCTGCTAATAACATGGCTTTCTCATGGCTGTATCTACATTTTTCACAGGACAGTTCCTCTTTTCCCTCCTATCCACACCATTAGCAGTGGAAATGTTTCTGCAAGAGTGAATGATGCTTTCCAAGGTGTTATAACTCATGTAAAGTATTACTTCTTTGTTGTTTTCTCCAAAACCTGCAGAAGTCAGAACCACTGAAGAGAATTAATAGACAAGGACTGAGGGGTTCAGCATGTATGGCTTGGAAAAAATTTCCTCTGGAAGGGAGGAGTGGAGATTTTTGATACCTTTGATCTGCTGTCTCATCTGCGGTGGGAATGAGGCAAGCAAAACAGGGCGTTCTTATAAAGGTTCTCAGATTGTCTGCTCTTCTAACGGTGTGTGAAATAAACAGATTGGTGCCTAATCCTCACAAAATACTAATAAGTTCCTAGACATAATCCTAAAACAACCAAGACAGGCTGTCACCTGGGTGCAACCTCTCTGGAAGAGTTAGAAAGAGCTAGAAAGGCTACTGCCTCTGCAAAATTTAAAGTAAGTTCATTGTCTTCACAAGACTTGGCCCTTCTGTGCCCTATATGCACTGCTTACGAGAGTGGAACCTACAGCCTATAGTAATTTAGAGCATTGGCATCCCTTTCATCTAGGAAAATTTAACTGGTTTTAGCCCTGAAAACCTGGAAAGAGTGGAATCAAATTATATGAGGCTGGTAATATTCATTACATTTAACATGAATAATGACTACACAAATATATAACACTAGCATTAAATGAATGAATGTTCTGTTAAAAAAATTAAAGGGCATGTTTCACAAATGACACAAAGGCCTGCTAACTGGGACCTTAGAAGATTCTCACTGCCAGGGGGAAAAAAAACCCACCACCCCACGGTGTTTAGAAATATTGCCTGATTTTATTGGCTGATCACACAAAATACTACTAGTGTGATATGCTTTTTTTGTTTACTGACTGGCCATTTTTTGAATTTATCTCTGCTGACTGTTTTGGGCTTGGTTTCAAAGCTGTCTTAAGCCTGCAATGAACCTTTAATAAAGCTGGATTTACTTTAAAACAGTACTTAGAAACATTAATTAAAATAAAGTGGGTGGAACTGAAAGATCAAATGATCCATTGTGGTGGCAGTGGTAGTTTCTAAATCAAAGCTTCTTTTTCCACCCCTCTCCAGAAAAAAGCAAGCCTTTGAAGACTGCAGCTGTATGACTTCCAACATGTTTTTTAATCTAGGCTTAGGTTTTAATTAGTTTTTCTACTTTTGGTTGGCATTTACTATATTTTGGAAGGGCTGTTTGGGACACTTCTTTTTACCCTTTTTACCAGAAAAACACAAGATAAAACAGGCATGATTGTCATGAATAGAGTGACAGAGTAGGGCAAGCCCACTCAGCCTGGTCTGTTCTGTGTTCCAGAGTCTCCTGCGAGGTCTGGAAATTGCCCTGCTAAGTTTGCTCTTTTCTGAGACAAGTCATAATAGCTAGTTACAATTCTTTCATTTTTATTTTTCTTTTTTTTTTTTCCAAGTGACCCTCCAGCTACCTTTTCCGCTACCAGCTAGCAGTGTGCTTCTGCAGACAATGCAGCCCCTATCGTAACAGCACTGCACTCCCTGTTTTTCTGCTTCACTCTGCCTTGAGCCAGCAGAAAAACTCACTGGTGGCAGAATGAAATGCAACTTGAACAGAAATGTTAGCCTCTCTGAGGGCTGATATTAATTACGTGATATGGTTACACTTCAGGAGCTAATTCAGGGACACCTGATCTGTGCTATCAAGCTTACTATTTCATGAGTGAATGACCTCATCAGTTGCTCTCAAAGCAATCGATCTTTATTCTTTGTGTTGTTCATCAATTCCTGTACTCGTTTATTATTTTTTTCAGATTTCTACAGCATTTTCCTGTACTTTTTTTTTAAAAAATGCAATTACATATGTGAGATACTTGTCAACTGTGTGAGATGGAAACCCAGTGATAGGTAGCTAAAGCTTTGCCTCAAGTGTCTTTCATCTGCTGGAACTGGAGACTTCAAAATACTTGATAGTATCACTGAAGGAGGGATTGTGTGATTTTTTTTCTCCAGGCTAGGTAGGAAGTCAGGGATCTGTCCCAAGGCAATCTACAGTAAGGCAGTGTGAAGTTGATATCTATCTAGATCTATTTCCCAAGGCAATCTCTGATGAAACAGTGGTCCTTGGAGAGGACCTTGCTTCAGCCTTCAGGAAACCTACAAGGGCAAACTCAAGGCCTCTAGTGATTTCTCAGTGTTACCACAGTATTACCACAGTATTCTCAGTGTTACCTCCTGCAGCTAGAAGGAATCACACTGAAATGAGTACTTTGTGAACTAAGTATGGGTTGTGGCCTCTCTTGGATCACTTGCAAAGCAACACTGCTTTTAGTCAATCCTAAAGTCCAAAGTAACTGCTGAGGGGGAATTGTCAACTGGATCTGGCTGAGATGGTCATTTCATAGCAGAAAGAAACTTGAGGGTAGGAGAGTATGAGTTGAGAAATGCTATAATATTGAGCCAGATATGTGCTGTCACTGGAACTGATAGGTGTTGTGTTCATTTTAGGAAGAATACAGGTTCTGCTTTTGTTGTATATTGTATCTCAGATCTTGAGAAGAGGAAGGGGAAGTTTTTCAGAAGAAAATATACAACTACTGATTTTTGTGGTGTAAGTGAAATGTTTTTTCCAATGCATTGCTTTCCACTGGGCTGAGTAGGAGGGGAGGAGTTGTCAAAAATAGTTATAGAAAAAAGGAAGCATAAACCTCAAAAAAAAATTGTTCAGAGCAGCTGCAAGCTTAAAAATGCGAGTTCAAAGTGAATTACTTCTTATATGGTAATGTGTTAGCTTCTCTATTGGGCAAACTGCTCTTCTTGATACTGTCACACAGCATTAGTCATATAAACTCTTGCTAGGCACCAATCTGTTAGGTCTCCTGTTACACCAGTTAATTGCTTTTTGAGCTGAAGCATAGAAATATAGTTAGTTAATCTCTCTCTCTCTGCCTCTTATAACCATTTTAAATCTCACCAGCATTATGAAAACTTCCTGAAAATATTTCAGACTTTAACTCTTACAACTCAAAAAGAGAGGTTAAGAGGATAGGAGTGTAGGTGAGAGGGGAAGAATGATGCTATAGAAGATTAATCCCTTCCCACTACCACTTTCTCAAGTGGTAGTTTAAGAAAATTGAGCTGAAACGAATTTTGCATTACCTGGATGTACAGCTCAGCTGGGAGAGGCATTAGACTCCTCATCTTAGAGTCAAGGGTTCAAGTCCCTGTTTAGGTAAAAAGGTTTGCCAGAGTTGGGTTGATGGTTAGACCTGATGAACTGAAAGGTCCCATCCAACTTAGATGATTGTTATTACGTAACTCCCAGCTTGCCACAACTCTGTGAAAATGAAGTAGACAAAACAAAAATATGATTTATGCCCTTGCAAAACTTAATAAACTGTTTATATCATTGTACTGTCAGAAAGAATGATTTTATTTGTTTTCCCTGTTGTTCCAAGTGCTGCTTGAAAAATTAGAATTCTTTTAGAAACCAGGTTTGTTTAATATGTACTCTGAGGCTTAGACGGAAAAAGATTTTGATGTAACATGGACCAGGTGCTACTGTCATGACTTTCAGAACCTACCAAAATCTGTCATCAGGTTGAGCAGCTCGAGTCAGTAGCAAGATGAACAAACACTTTTTCCATACCTCCACCCACCCACTCTCTTAGGAGCATAGGTAGTGTCTCACTCCAGTGAGAGAAGATAAACAGAAAATAAACCAGATCAATGGTCAATCCTGTGATACAAACACTTGAGTGCACTTGAAATTTTTATCCTATATATTTAAAAGTTTCCACATCCAAAATACCTATTGATGAACAGTTCTGCAAGAGTCAGACATGCTCTATGGAGAGCTCTGAAAGTAGAGAATTGGGGTGCAATAGACAAATAGAGGTAAAGCTGCATTCAGACAAATAAGCACAAATATCTCAGTTTTATGTCAGGAACTATCTCTTTAGCCAAGCAGAGCAGATTTGAAAGGAAGAAGAATAGGAAGGAGAAGAAAAGACATAGGACATTTCATTATGTTCTTTGGTTTGATATTTATGAGCTTGCACTCTTTAAGTCTAATTCTTCACTCTCTGAGCAGCACCTGAGTAGAAATAAGATTTTGAATCAAGCCTGAGAAAGTTTCTGTATTCAATGCTAAATCTGTCTGCAAGACATCTCAAAGTGAAACTGACAAATATCTAATCTGTGTCAGCTACACTGAACCTACATCTTAACCTAAATAAAGCTTAACAGTGTTTTTCATTTTTCCTTGTTCCCTTGTAGCAAGCGTGATTATTTTCTGCATTTCTATCTTAGTCTGCCTTATGTCTGGCCTTCATGCAGATGTTTTTACTGTCTTCAGCTCTCATAACTTAAAAACTGGATTTGCTTGAAAGCCCCTGACTAAAAGCTTGTGCCACCTTTTACTGTAACCTTCAAGAATGCTTGCCTTGTTCTGTGAATCTAAGGAGTACGAAAACAGGAATTATTTCTTTCTTTCTCATTTGTTTGTTGTATCAAACATTTTTCAAATACACTGCACCGAGTTAGCACTGTAACTTCCAAACTATAGAACTACAGGCTTAGAAACACTTGATGACACAGAGATCTGTCATAGGATGTTTTTGTGTTTCTTGGAGCATTTTGTGCAAGTGAACGAGCTGTCATAAATATGTATTAGAAATATCTAGATTTTGTTAAAATCTTTGCTTTCTAATTCTGATCCTATTTGTTTAACAAGAATCTTTTTCTTCCCAGCTGCTGTGAATGCTGTTACCAGGCTGTGATGCTCCAGAGCATGAATAGCCATCAATTACACAGCATGGCTCAGACCTCCAATGAGTATGCTGCAAATGATGAAAGCAAGCAGAGAGGTATTTGGGCTGATGTCCCCCCATTCACAGCCTTTACTCTAAAGTTTCCTGAAGAAAGTGAGACAGGACTATAAGTCTGTACTGGGTTAGTGTCCACAGAAGAGGAAGGTCAGGGTCAGGCCTCTTCCTGTGCCTTTTTTTTTCACTCTTTGTGGGAAATGAAAAACTTGTTCCTGCTGCCTGCATTTGTTTACTGAACTCTGATTTTTGAAGGTTTCCACAATGTGCAGAAACCTCTCCACCATAATCTTCATTCTGTTGTATTAATATATAAGTGTGAAGAAGCCAGGCTTTTGATTACCTAAGAAACCAGTGGTTATTCTTTTTTTTTTTTTTATGAAAACCTCAAATCCCCAAACTTGTGGCTTTTAACTTTATATAATTTTTTTGCATTTTCTTTTTTTTCCCTACAAAATGAGCATCCTGGTCAACAGCTACATGAGATCACATGTAGGCAAGGGACATGTGAACCAGTTAATCCAAGGCAAATAGAACTGTCCTGGTTTTTGAAAAGGAGCAAAGCCATCATGTGACTGGAGTACAGCTTGAAGCTGCCCCAAAGCACCCTTGGATGAGTCAGGGCTGTGTTTTTTTTGCATGATCAAATGTCTGTCTTTCAGCATGCAGCTTGCTTCTTTCTCAGGCTTTCAAATACATTATCCATTCCTTTCTCAGGAGCTGCCATGGTATCTTTTTTCTGGTTTAGGTGTCTGCTGCATCATGGCCTCTTTCACTATGTAGTCATAGCCTCTACTAAGAGTCCCTGTGGCTGCCAGACAGGACTTTTGCAGCTTTCAACCTAAAAAATATAAAAAGCAGTACTGTAGCATTCAGAAAGAGTATAGTTGGGGTACTTTATAGACTTTTTGTTAGTAGACTCCTCATCAACATTATTTTGCAATTTTTTTTCCTCAAAGCACTTGAAAGCTCTAGACTCCCCCTGCTCATGCAGTGAGCTGCAAGGTCCATCACAACAGGCCTTACAGGATTATCACCTTTCAGCAATGAGAAAGCTACAGTAAAGAAAACAAAAGTATTTTCCCAAAGTTGTGTTCAGGAGAACCTGAACATTAACCATGAAGTTGTTACTTCTTTTAGTATAATCTCTGCATTTTCTTGTGCTGAGCAGGAGCTTGGGGACTTTGCAGATAACCTAGGAATTTTCCAGACTATTGCCAGTAAATGCAGATCATATCAGACACCATTTTGTAGGGAGCTTGGTCCTCTGAATTTTGAAAAATAATTATGTTTTTATGGGTTGTTCTTGCAAAGAAGATCTCAGAAACTTGGATTAAGGGGGAAAAAGCAAAGAACTTGCAACAGTAGTTCAGAGAGGTGTGAATGATCCATTCACTTCAGCAAGATAACTCAGCTGGCTAGTAATGGTAATTTGAATGTCAGCCTTGTTAGCAGTTTCATTCCTAATGAAAGACCTGGCTTTACAGATAGCTTTGCTGGATAACTTTCCCAATAAAACCCTACTAATAGAATCACAATTATAGTAGCAAAAAAGTGCTAGGCTTAGCGTAGTGTTCAGTGTGTGAAATGAGCTATACTGACAAAAGCACTTT
>VZTY01032234.1:485355-517778 GCA_013400935.1 Turnix velox
TAGCTAATAGTATCTATTTGTCAGAAAGGTGCAGAGGGACACCTGGGTCATCTAATTTTAATCTGCCATTCCAGGTGTGTCAGAATACCAACACAGGACTTTAGTCGTCATAAGAATTATTTTTTAAAATTGGATGAACTCTTTTGGATTTAAGCAGTGTAATCAAGCTAAAATTACATAGACCTATGCATCTAAGGAGGTGTCCACAAGTTTGCAGAGTGTACTGGTATATGTACTGGTCATATAAGCACATTTTCTTGATGTCAGAAGTGGTGTTACTTTTTTACTCAGTATTGTCCAGGTATGCCTGAAACTTTGAGTTACAATGCAGAGGGGAAATGTGGGAGCAAATGTGTGCATCAAAGGATTGCTTGTGTTTCACGGTTTGATGGAAGCAGTGTGAAACCTAGCATTTCTCAGTTCAACTTTTCTGGGTGAGTGTTTGGATTTGCACATGCATACAGCTGAAAGAAATCTACCTTGACAAGCTCGGTACTGAATTTGCCCTCCAAGATGCTTTGCGAAGAAAGCAGATTTTCCGTCTTCTCTTCATATGTGACTGTATTTCATGTCTGAAGTTAAAAAGATTTAAACTCAATTCCCAGGTATGCACGTATTTTGTACACTATCCTCTGTCCATTTTTTCCTCCTCTGGTACCATAACACTAATTAAAAGTCAAAATAAACTTTGCTTGCATCTTACCAACTGTTCCACTCTGCAAATCCAGAGGTAACACAGGAATTCATTACTCTTGGGCTGAAACTAAAAATCCTCTGTACAGCTCTCCCCCTTTCCAAGTTTCTGCCAGAGGTTCCATTGGACCATGCTAAGATGAGAGCCAACGCTTTTCAATTATGAGCAGTAATGTCACTCTAAGTAAACCACAAAGGGTGAATAACCAGGATGTCATCCACTTTCTCTGCAGAGGTTTAAAAGTTAGTCCTGGGTACACAAGTAATTTCAGGCAGAGCTTGCACTGTCAACAGAAGCACTCACATATTACTCATCTGCCACCTTCCTTTTACAGTAGAACAGTAGTTTTCCCTAAGTTGGCTTTCAGTCTTACCTACCATCAGAACAGCACGAGCTCAAAGGGAAACAGTGTGAATGAACTATCTGCTAATAATTGGCCAGTGTTGGGCTGGGATTTGAGAACTGTAGATTCCCATCCTGGTTTTGTTGCAGGCTTGGTAGGTGAACTGAATTCTTTATGTTTGCTGCCTGAGGGAGGGGAAATGCTACAATGGCCTTCTGTTTTTCAAAACTTCTCTTCGGATGTTAATTATATGTGTTGCAGAATGTTAAGCCATCAGATTTTTGCCAGAAAACAATAGAAAACAAACTTCTTGCTCAAGCAGACATTGAATTTAAATACAATTTTGTATTAAAAAATGCAGGATTTTTAGGCCAAACTATGTATTTTTGTACAGGTTTCATCGAACACTGGCATTTTATTAATATTCTTCTGTAGAGTGGCAGTCATGCATGAATTACAAAATACCTTTCTGAAACTGAAAATACAGGGCTGTAGCATGCAAATGTTTGAAGTGCACAACTTCCATTAGGCATTTTGTTTAATGGAATGAAATTCTAACTGTGTTAAATCATGAAGGCTTTTCCCATTTGTTCCAGCAGGCTATTAAATTTTCAACTGAGAATGGTTTACCAGATTGGGTGCAACTTTCTCAGTTACTTTGTGGTTTGAGGATTATGGCCAGGCAGAGCTAAAGTCAATGGAGCATTTTCAAACTATGAGTTTGAAAATTATTTACTAATTCTGCTAGTGTTTGCTGTGCATAAATTTATTTTTATTCCCATTTTAGGAGAAAAAAAATGGAATAAAACTCCAACAATTGTGGGGGTCACAAAATTGAGGGACCAGTTGCAAAATCTGGCTGTCACAGTTCTTCTTGTCTCAAAAAAGGAAAGAAATCATGCCTTTTAGTGTCAGAGACGATAAAATCTGCCTTTAACTGTCAGAAGATGTTGATAGCACACTGGAATGTGGTGTGCAATTCTTTGTAGGGCTGATTTCCTTGTTTGCATCATCCCTTTTTATTCTGTCTCAATTTTTTATATTGTTTCTGTGGTGTTCATGCAATTCATTTTACAGCCTTTATATAGATTTAGAGAACACTGAAAAAATCTGCAGCTACTTGTTTGACAGTAGGAATAAGTGATGGATTTGAAAAGCAGAAAGGTTAGATAACTGTAATGGTGTGGATGTATAAATAAAACCTACGAGTAATAGAGGGTTGTTTGTCCTTTGCCCTTGGAAGTGGGATGTAGGTGGCTGCAAATCAAAACAATTGAAATTAAAGGTTAAACTGTACAGAAAATACATTGTTTCAAATCTGCTTTTAGCAGAAAGACCAAAAAACATTTTGGTTTTTGTCAATTAGATTTTTTTTCCTTTGAAGCTTTTTCTGAAGTATCCATTTACACTCCAGCTTTCTAATGCATAATGCACAAGTCTCAGAAGGCCACAGCTGGGTGGAGAGACTGAGTTTTTCTTTGTTACTGTTTGTGGCTCTGAATATATTTGATTCTTGTAGGAAGAGCAGCTATTTAGAAAGCCTACAGAGCAAAGGCTTTGAACCTCAAAGCCGTGTTGAGGGCTCCCAGTTTATAGAATAGAACGATGCCTAGAGAACTGCCATCTCTGGACTTTCTGTTGGTAAGTTGTATGAGGTTGGCTGAAACAGCTTTTGAAAAGCAGGTTCTTAAACAAAACTTCTTCAGTTAGGGTCTATTGTCTGCAAGGCTCATCAGTGATAAACACTTTTTGCTCACAGGTCTGTAACAAAATCTGTTCATGGTACCGGCTGTGGCTTTATGAAGTGATGCCGGAACTGCAATTCCTGTTAAGGAAGATAGCTCTATCCCCAGCTGTAGCACTGTGAGGCTTACAATAGAAATCCACTCCTTACAGCAAGTTTACATTTTTCTCCCCTTAGCAAATCACAGCTTTGTGAGACAAAACAGGGAAGAGGGAGAATTGCAAACCTATAACTCAGGGTAAATTAAAGCAGATCCATATGGCAAAATTGTCAGCTATTGCTTTTCTCTCCTATCTGGTCATAATCAATACCAGGCATAATGTAAATAACTCACAGTGTATTTTGTGTGCATGCCTGTGTGCTTGTGCGCATGTGTGCATCCTGTACTTCTGTTTCATTTTGAAACCACATCTGTACTATATTAGGGAGCTGCTTGGACATGATCATTACCAGCAATCCAAACTTGCAGCATCTTTTTGCTCCACACTGCTAAATATTTGTGTTTCAGTGTGAGCATGCAGAATAAAAGACTGTGCCAGAAATGCAGCTGAGTCACTCAAACCTATAGAGGGGGGAACATATGCATATGCATGCACACACACACACCACCAGAGGATCACACTCTGTCTCTCAGTCTGTCATTGGATTTAAGGTTTTTTGTCATAGAGAGCACTCTCATCCTATTTAATCCTGTCTAGAAGGCTCTCGAATTTCAAACAAAACCTGACAGAGAAAATGTAATCCAATACTGCTTTGTTTTAGGGTTGTTTTGCATGGGACATAGGAGGCCAGTTCTTTTTCAGCTATTAACTTTTTACTGTTCATCATGTTGATTGCCTTTTCCTTCTTCAATAGCCTTATAAGCTTTTGCTGCAGTGACAGCAAGAGTCATAAAGGCTATGGTGAACCTCAGAGTCCCTGGTTTAGATGAGCAATTAATTTAAGTAGTATCTTCTAAACATATATGTGCAGCAACAGCAACTGTGGTGCATTAACTTTCATTGCTTCATCAGCTCAAGAGAAGTCTACTAGAAAATGTAGAGAAGATGCAATATTCCTTTCGAATATCTGTCATTGAATTGTTGCAGGCATTTGAGTTACTCTATGACTGTATTCATAAATAATAAATTTTTGAAGACAGCATACTAGGAATAGCTGAGCTGTGTGATGATGAATTTACGGTGAGATAAGCAACTTGTCTGAGAGTGAGCTGAGAACTAAATTAAAATAACTTTTTTTTCTCTTCTCTCCTCTCCTCCCACCTGGATGTCACACTCCAGGGAAAGAACTATTCTTTTGTTTGACAGTAGTGCACACAGTATGTCAGGTGTTTTCTTGACAGAGAATAAAGAGTGTTGCTGTAAGGAAATTGAATATAGGTTGCAAAACATGATAGATTTTAAGGTCAAGTTCAGTCTAGCAAGCAATCTATCCAGCTTGATTTTTCTGTCAATATTTAGAGCTAGTCAATACTTGCTTTTATGAAATAATGTTTATACTTTAAAATGTTCAACTAAACTAGATTCACTTGCAAAACAAAAATATCCAGCAATAAATTATACGTTCTATTTTGGTGCTAAAATGTTACTTCATACCCTAGTATGAAAGGCTAAGATGCTCTGACTATATACTATCTAAGTTAAAAGTCAGAAGTAAATGAATTATTTTCCCTTAAAAATAAATTAAATAATATTCTCATTTACAGTAGAGCAAAGGATGCAAGAAACATCACAACCACAAAAACGTAGGACTCAACAGGAAGCTCTTTTAACATCAACATCACAGGAATTCATCAGCAATTATCAATTGTTAGTAAGAGTGTGAATTTTCTCTGTGTTCTTTTCATATAAAACCTATTCCACCCCATGATTTTGTTATAGTCTGGTAAACAGGCTCCCATCTTTCTAATCCAGATGGGAAGAAGTCTGCTCATGGGGATTACATTTATCAAATGATCAAAATAATAAGTTTTTTTCTCTGCAAGATTTTTGTTTTAACTAAAAGTGGAACATACACAGAATTGACAAATATCCCAGCAACCCAAACAACAAACTTCCAGAACCTTGGAATACACTGTTAACTCTTTTCAGAAACTGGCTGTGCTTAGAGGAAACACAAACGTGAAAGGTGATGAGCAAGAAGAAAATGTATGTTATCTGATACTAATACTGATTGTCAGGAATAGCTGCCCTGAGTTTATGATGGATGCTATGGTTGAGCCACCACTTTGTACTACATACTGGTTGACACTGTACAGTGCAAAGGGAATGGCTAAGATACAGAAAACTGAAACAGAAGACACACTGCATAAATTACAGAAGATGGTTGTTTAGCTCTGAGGATGTTAGTGCTATGTTAGTGTTCATGGATTAATTACACTATTGGAATTATTGCTTTATAATCTGGCATGGCAAAGAGATATTTTTTTTCTGTCTTCTCTTACTTTGGCCAGTGACTAGAGGAATACTGGGTGCCAATTTTGTATAAGAAGCCAATTTCTTAAAATAAAGAACAAAACGATGTTCCTCTTCCCCTTCTAGCACATGGAGAGAAAATAACACTTCAAGCCTCCTCCTAGTTCTTTTTCTGAAAGCATTTATCCTATTAGTGTAAAAAATCTCAGTCAATAATTCATGGAAAATACACCTGTGGTTCCCATTCTGACCTTCCATTTTGATAATAGATCTCCCTCCAGCTCTCACAGGGCCAGGATGAAATGTTTTGTCTGGTGCACAGGATAGAAGCCTTCCTCCACAGCATAATGGAACTTCAGCATGTGTTTTGGTCTGTTGTATGAGTTGTATATCAGAAGTGCATATGAGGCTTTATATTGAACTTATAGTGTTGTCTCTTGTTAAGGGCTCTTTTAAAAATAAAATTTAAGTTATGACCAAGTAGTTCCTTTGTGTAATATTTTTGTCTACTGAGATATGTTTAAAGTTCTACTTCTTTGAACATAGTTGGAAGAATCATATCAGCCTGCAGTACATGATGAGGTAGGTAGAGCCAACAAACCCTTTGCATGTCTTATTTAGTGCAAATTAAGTGTAATTATATTCGATTACTCCTGTCTATAAAATAAACTGACATATTGCAGAAGCTAAAACTGCTAGCTCCAAATGGGTTGATTCCTTTATCATTTAAAGTGGTACTGCTATGTTAGGGTCAAAGGACTTGAGCAGTTTCTCTCAGCTCTGTAGAAATAAAATATATGTTTTGATGATGTAACCAGAAGAAAGGATCCTAAAAGTTTGTGTCCATGGTGAAATACTCTTAAATGACCAGAGGATTATTCTGTGATACACCAATGTTACTCTTATTCAGCAACATGTGATTTTATCAGGATAATCATTGCAGGTGATTTTTTTCCTCCTACAGTGTTATGCTCCACATGTGGAGATACTTTAATTAAATGTCAGGGTAAGAATTAAAGGTAATTCTGTTCTTGCATGCCTGTTCTATTATGCAACTAAAAAAATAATATCTATATATATGAATAAAAATCCAGCCTTTAAAATAGCTGTAGAGAATTAGCAAATCAGTGTGAAACACAACTCTGGTGTGAGACTTTCATGCTACCTGAATATTTTTTTGTCACCTGAATACTTACATATAATGGATTGCCCATCAACTTTTTTTCTCCTGGGCTAGTGTAATACAAGACATGATATGGCTCCATGCTGCTACAGGGTGAGAGGTTATCTGAGCAGCTTAACCTATGATCTGTATCTATTTGTACATGTATTCTTAGCATAATAACCCTACTACATTAATTCATTTATCTTAGATATTTATGAACTCTCTTTTCAATGAAAAAAATTGGAGAGATCCATGGAAATGAAATTCTCTTGTAAACCTTGGTTGTATTGAAGTGCTATCCAGGATAAGCTCTGTGCTACGTGGCTAAGATTATGGAATTGTGATATTAACAATGATATTTTTAGTGTGAATGATTATGTCCCTAGCAGTGCCAGTCACATGACAGTGCAGAGGCAAAAATTAATTCCCTGAAATGAGCTTGTGTTATCCTGATGGAGACACAGACCTTTTGAACAGTTTGGACAGACGGAGAATCAAAATAAAATTTCCAGAAGAAGTGGTGGAAACTTTTGGGCATGACTCAAATTTGCTCTTTGTGCAGCATCATAGAATCATAGGGTTAGAATAGACCTTCTAGTCCAACACCCATGCAGTGAGCAGGGATATCTTGCACTAGATCAGGTTGCTAAGGGCCTCATCAAGCCTGGTATTGAATGCCTCTAGGGATGGGGCCTCCACCAACTCACTGGGCAACCAGTTCCAGTGCTTCACCACCCTCATGGTGATGAAATTTTTCCTAATGTCTAACATAAACCTCCCCCACTTTAGTTCAAACCCATTGCTCTTTGTCATAATGCTACATGCTCTGGCAAACAGTCCCTCCCCAGCTTTCCTATAGGCCCCCTTCAGGTACTGGGAGGATGCTATGAGGTCTCTCCAGAGCTTATTCTTCTCGCGGCTGAACAGCCCCAGCTCTCTCAGCCTGTCCTAATAGAAGAGATGCTTCAGTCCTCACATCATCCTCATGTCATTCCTCTGGACTCTCTCTAGTAGTTCCATGTTCTGTGTCACTCTTGTCCTCTCCTTTGCTACCGAAAAATCTTTAAGAATGTATCTTATTTTTCCTCAAATAAGATAGCAGAATAATAACTGGGAAATCTCTTAGGGAATACAGCAGTCTGGGATGTACATGTATTCAGATAATATTAATGTTGCCCCGAAGGCAAAGGGGTCTCCATCTGCTCAAATCTTTCATTACTTAACCTATGAAAGACTCTATATTAATTTTCATTGAATTGTTAATCTTCATAGGAATGTTTAAGTATTGCAAGACATTCTCACTATCTAGAATTCCAATTATAATTAATTTTGCTATGAACCTGTCTGCCTATGCTTAGTTTCTGACACATCCTTACTCATGTTATATCTTGAGACACACTTTAACTAGATTTAGTCATCTTGGAAATGAATTATGAAGTTACTGGAGCATGTCCATCAGGCAGTGTTATATTGTCCTTTATAATCTATTTAGAAGCCTTATATGTATTGAATCATAAAGGCTAGATTTATTTATGCCAGGCTCAAATCAACAGCAGAAGCAAAAAATTGCATTTCATATGTCACATATGAAGGACATCAGAAACTGAAAACCCTCCCATTTAGAATACATGAGGAATAGGATATTCCCAGGCTCTTTTCTAACATCTTCTTATGCATCGAAAAGGAATGGCTTCCTAGAGGTAACAGTGATATTATCATCAACTTGAATCCCAGCTTACTAATAACTGTAATTCCTATAGTAACTAATAAATAATTCTTTTCTGTTTTAAAATATGGTGGTTTCTGAAGGATTAGTGCCTGTTTCATTACTTCAGGTTACCTTACATCTGTCTGCCAGTTTGATAATTGATTATTCCAAAAATATTCCATGATGGTTGCAGCAAACTCATCTGTATAAGGACCTTTTTTACTGCTCTTTATTTTGAGTGGTAGATTTATGTCCCTGAAATTTGGGAGAAGTCTCTTTTGTGAGTTGGATAGCTGCAGAAATGCTAAGCTCTTTGAGAAATTCCCGTCAGATAAATATGTGTTGAAGATATTCAAATTTTTCAATACTTGCCAGTCATGTGTAAATACCCAAGATCAGTTTCATGTACAGTAATGTGTTTGCATGGAAGATTTCTACTTCATTTCAGATAATTCTATTAAATAAAGCAACTGGGTACTGTTTATGAGAAGCTTTCAGATATCATGTTCAGATCCTCTGAGGGCAGAATGCAAGTGTAGTGCTTCATTAGGAACTTCAGTTTCATTTGGGAAAGTCTAATTTAGCACTGCACAATTTCTACACTGTTTGCTTATAACCAGTTAAATCTATTCAACAGAGATTGTCAGACTGTCAGATGATCAGTTCCTAAAAAACTTTGATGCTGTTCTGTTATTTGCTGTAAAAATAGTAAAATTGAACAATAATGAAAAGTCAGCAAAATTTGGAGGGAGAGTAAAGTCTGTCAGGGTCATGTGTTGTTAAAGAAAGGAATCAGATGTAAGAATGTGGCCTGAACTGTGGGAAAGAGAAAATAGAAACCCCATCCAGAAGTTCTGTCTACTGCTGTGTGTCTTCTAAGTAAGCAGCATATCTATTTCTTTCAGCAGGCTACCTGAAGCAGTTGTTTCAGCCTCACCTTTTTGATGTTTCCTTTTCACCCTTTTCTGTCATCTGTTGTGGGATGTGCCCCTACATAATTGTCAGGCTCATTAATTTGTAAAAAACAAATATAACCCATACAAGAGCATCTACATGGGTTAGTAAGTCATGATCCAAAGGGTATAGTGCAATGGTAATTCATGGTAATTCAAATGTCCTTTTCCAACCATTTCTTGATACTGTTGGTAGGGGTAGGGGCACCACGCTGTTGATTCACATTGGTTATCTTATCCAGTGCATTCTTGTGTTTATGGATCCACCTCTATTTCATTAACCTTTAACATCCTATTGGCACTGGCTCATGATGATGTACTCCCACCTGCTCCCTGAGGAACAGAAAAGGGAAAGGAATATAAGATTATACACTAAGTAGAACAAAGTATGAACATGAATGCAAGGTGGAAAAATTTGTTCTTTGTGGGAATAATGGGCAAGAAGATGGGGATCAAAGGCACTTTGGCTGCAGTGGGGCAGAAAGTAGAAATTGTGGCAGTATCCTGGGTATTAGAAGGCTGTAGGAGACAACATGTTTTAATGGTAGCTCATAGATGATATGTAGAGCAAGAAAAGCATCAGGGCAACCACAATTCTCCTTTGCAACAGAAAGGCAGGGGAAGGACTTTTTAATATGATATTGGATGGGAGGACTAGAAACAATGGATGTAAATTGGAAGGGGGTAGATTTAGACTTGACATAAGAAAGAAATTCTTTACAGTGAGGGTGGTGAAGCACTGGAACAGGTTGCCCAGAGAGGTTGTGGATGCCCCCTCTCTGGAGGTGTTCAAGACCAGGCTGGACAAGGCACTGAGCATCCTGATCTAGTGGGAGGTGTCCCTGCCTATGGCGTGGAGGTTGGAACTTGATGATCTTTAAGGTCCCTTCCAACCCCAACTATTCTATGATTCTATGATTCTGTAATTCTATGATTCTATAATTCTATCACAGGACAGAAGATACTTTTACCACATTTTTTGGGATCAAGGATATTTTAAAATGCAAAAAAGTTTTTAAATACAGTGGACAAATAACAGCCTCTGGATCAAAAAGTCTGTCTTGTTAAATTCCTTAAACCAGGGTTAGGTTTAATGTTAGGGTTAGGGTCCAAGTTAGTTTTAGGGTTTTATACAGTCAAAATGTGGTCAAAACTGTGAAGGCCCAGACATTTGACTGTCTGGCAAATAATGATGATTATGATTTTAAAATGTTTTCTAACAAACATCCCTGTCTAACATCCTATGCATTGAGCCTATTTTAAATGCAGAAAGAGGTAAGAATGAAGTGATATATCAGTGTACAGTAAAAGAAACCTGTGAGAAATGAACTTATATTACAAATAGCTCTAGTTTAATTGTAACAAAAGATTTTAAAATACCTTCATAAAATAGGAGGTTGATTTAATGTCATGCTGTTTCTTATTTGTAAGAATTTGGATGTATCTTTGTCTTAAAATGTGGATGTTCCCTAGCTTCATAGAGGCAGCACAACTGGGGACAGCACTTAATGGTCCTCAAATTTTTATCAGAGAACATTGGTGAATTTTTTTGATATATTTTTCTCATATTTCAGGTACACTGCTGGATCCAGTTCAACCCATCTTTGATCAACACCCCCATGTTCTCTTCTGCTGGGCAGTTTTCCAAACACAGTTCCCCAAGCCTGTAGCACTGTATGGGATTGTTGTGACCTAAGTGCAGGACCCAGCACCTGGCCTTGTTGAACCTCATGCCATTGGCCTTGTCTCATGAATCCATACCACAATCTACCTCTGTAGAGCCTTCCCACTCTTGAGCAGTTCAACACTCTTGCCCAACTTAATGTTGTCTGTGAACTTACAAAGTGTGCACCCAAGCCCCTTGTCCAAATTGTTGATAAAAACATTAAACAGGATGAGCCAGGACCCCAGTACTGAGCCCGGACCCTAGAGTGCTCAGATCATGGGTCAGGATCAGGGTGCCCAGTTAATGGGCTACAAGGCTAAGCTCAGTCATGTCTTACCACACAACCACTGTGTAGCCCAGGGGTGAGATTCATAGATAAAAGTAGCTCCTGAAGGAAGAGATGAGCCCTAGCTGAGGCCTCCTCACAAAACCCTTTTTTTACAATGACTAAGCAGCAAGCTAGCCTTACCACACTCCTGAAGTGGGGGGAGTGTTCTCAAGGCTCTGACACACTATCACCATGTGTATGAGTAAGTCACTGCTCAAAAATGTTTTCCTATTTTTCCCTTACAATTAAAATCTATTAAATTGGTCTCAGTTCAAAAGTGTTCACCAACTCTGGTTGTCTGCTCAAAGACAGATTTGTGCCAGAAAAGTCCCACTGATGATTCAGTGTCTCTGTGCTGTGTTTCAAAATTCCATGCAAAATCACCAGTTTACCTTGAATTTGTTTGTATTTTCTCACATTTAATCATGTGATGACATCTTTTTTTTCCGATTAAGCTGTATCTCATTCAGTATGCTGTATGGATGTATAGTTGTGACGAAGGAAAAAAGATTTATCTTTAGTTTTTGTACAGCGTTATGAAACACATGAAGGAAGAAGCTTTTGATTGGTGTTTATCATTCATAATTTATCAACTTTTTATATACACCATTTATTGCTGCACAAATTCAATTTTGCTTATGTTGAAAGTGGCAGATATGCAGGCACTGAGGGAAGGGCTTGCAGGAGTAAAAATGGTATTGCTAGATTAAAGAAACTTTCTCCTGTGTCATGACAAGTTTAACATACTCCTTTTAACTTAAGTTTCCAAAGGAGTGCTAAACATACACAGCTGCTACTGAAACCATTGGAAACTGAGACTAAAGCATGGAAATAGCTATAAGAATGTTAAGTACTCTGCAAAAACAGATAGTACTCATCTCTGGGTAACACTCCTGTAATTGCTTTACTTGCCAGTTCCTAAATTTTGTTAAGCCCTACTGCCTTTCAAACTTCATCCCTCCTCCCTTTGCCTGGCAGTAGAAATGTGAAGATAAGTTCTATGAAAAATTCTGTGATTCTATGATATTTCTCAAGCTTATTGTAGTGAACAATGTCATTTTAAAAATCCATAATAAAGGCAATAATTTTCTATTTAGAGCATGTTCATCTATTTTCTGTACATTGTAACAATGTGGATTAGGTATTCCTTTCTCAGCATCTTGTATAGCCTGATAATTTGTTGCCAATGGAGATCATACCACAAATCAGCCAAAGAGCCTTCAGGTTTTTGTTAAAGCCCTGAAGAGAACATCTGGTTCTGTCCTCTGATGAAAACAATTATCACATTTTGTTTTTCTTTAGTGGGCACAGCAGCATTAGTCTTTCTCCATTCTTGTAGCCCAACCTTTTGTGTAATACATTTGTAATTCCAAACATGTTTCCTCCTGCCCACAACTAATGAAACAGAGCACCGCTTGCTGTCTTCAAAAGAAGGTTTCTGATAAAGTCTACAGCCATTACTGCTCAAACTTACTTGAACAGCTTGTATATGTCTTATATCTTTAGGATCAATATGCTTTGAACTCAAGCTTTGGCAACAGAATTTGAGTTTGACTTATTTTGACCTTCTTTGTGTTTGGCTGAAATGTCCTTGAGAGTTTTGTGTTTTCAAATCTGTTCAAGCTTCACTTTCATTTCCAAATTTCACAATGTCAACAAATATTGGGAAGAAATCAAGTTTGTGTTGAGTACAGAGATTTTAATAGTGTTCTTATGATAGTATAAGGATCAGGGGTCTCTACAAAAGATAGGAATGTCTTCATAAACAGAGGAAATTAGATTAGCCTTCCAGCCAAGGTGCTGGATAAGAATAAACTATTTGAGCTCAGATATCACCAAGACACAATCTCCATATGGAAATTGCAATGGATGTCACTGAAAACAAATTTCAGTTTCAAACATGACTCTGATATCAGTGACAAGAGTGTGGTTTTCATCTTAGGCACACCTGGGAGTCTGTAAATCCCAATTACTTTAGAGCTAGCAGTAAAAGGACAGGGATATTTGTGGCTGGGAAAATTAGGATAAAAGGAGGCTGTGCCCTCCAGCAATTAAAGAGATCTCATCTGAGAACTGTCTTGGAGGATTCTCCTTTTATTCGAATAAAGTAAATTATTTTTCAGGACTCCTTCTCTCCTTTGTGAGCACAATGACCTCAGACAGCAGGTATTTTAGGAATACTTATCTTCTTTAAGCATGGAATCTGAATTTTAATCTGTGTGACATTATGCATTACTTTAAATTAGATCTAGTGTAACTTCACATATTTTCCTTGAACTGTGGCCAGCTTAATCTATCCCATGCTATATGGGATGGATCCTTTTAGTGTGAGTGTGACTGCTTAAAGTTTTCTGAAGATAATTTGTTTTTCTTGATGTAATTTTTTTGTTCCCTTGATTAGATGCTGAGCCATACTCTGAAAAATATACAGTTGCTGTGGAAATACAGTTGCATTTTCTGCTCATAGACCATCCAAAAGTCAAGTTCAAGAGAAAGTGTACTGTCAAAGGTGGAATGATTAAATAAATTACATTATATCCCTGTCTTTATTGGATGGAATTGCAAGCATGGTAACTTACAGGCTAAAGTTTAAAACTAATTCCTCATTTAAAAAGTCTGATTCTAAAAAACACGTTTAAATTACTATGGAAGTTAAGAAACCTACATAAAGCTTCTTTATTGAAACAGCAAGAGAGTATCCAGGAGAGACTTGTGCATTTATCTGGCAGTCATACAGCATAGTTGATGAGACTTCAAAAGAGCAAGTGAATACAAAATCATAACCCAGACATTTCAATGTCTCTAAAGTACTGCATCACTCTAAGTCTGCAGAAATTCTGTTTATAGCCTCTGAAGCTAAGCCTGCTAGTTTAAGCAACCTGCCCTTGACTTTTCTTAATTGATAGATCACTGTTTTATCAGGGTTAGAAAATCATTACCTTAATTTCATTGTTGGGTAACTTTCTGTAGACTTTCATGGACATAAGTGAGGGCTGACAGTATTTAGCTTTACACCTTGTGCTTGAATGTTGATCATTTCAAAGTTCAGATTCTGCTGTTTTTTTTATTTATTTTGCTGTGACTTGTCCCAGGAGGTCAAATCCCTCAATACATGTAATTGAGAAACTGCAATCCTTTGAAGATCACTGTCAAACACAGTGAAAAAACAAGTCTGTAGGCCAAAATACGTACATGGGCAGAAATGTCAGTGTGTTATGCAGAGGTTATGCAGGCAATGCAAGCAGTGCTTGTGCAGCATCTAATTTAGTGATCAGTGTTTCATTTTTGACAGAATCTGCTCACTGCACTTAGCCTATGCTTTATGAGGGAAAGCTAGCTCTTTTAAATAATGTCTGTCATTATGGCTTTGGCTCATATTATGACTTCCTCTTCTGATTCTCAGTTAATTTCTTGTCACTTTTTATGTGACTTTAACGACTGCTTCAACCTGTTGTCTCATGAGGGGGAAGCTGAAAACTTTGGGTAGCGGTCTATGTAGTGGCCTTAACTTCTGCTCAGATTTTGTCGTGCTGCTTGATCTACCCATTTCTTCCTTGATTATTGATCTTTAGAGTCATGGCTTTCATCTGACAAATTTTTTTTTAACTTTGCATTTAATATTTATGATTCTGATGCAAAAGGTGAAAACTTTAATGTATTTCCTGGGCTTCGAAACTAATCATGACCGAGTAATTGAATTATGCCTGTTAGGGAGATTAATCACATCAATAAATTGACAATAGCACTGAATGACTATAACATAACTATCAGACATATTGACTATTTACCTAGCAAAGAAAGGCTAATTAAGCTGCTTCCCCTTGTTCTTCTGTGCTGATTGAATGATACAAGCTGTCAAAATGCAAAATTTCCTAACAAGAAATAGAGTTCATTGTGACAAAATTTTACTGCATAATTAATAGTAAAATAATTTGTTTACATAACCACAAATTCAATCTATTTTAAATTCTTCAGAAGTATTTTTCAAAGCTGAGGCCTTTCCTATAGGAAGGCATATACAAGATCCTGGGTCCACCTTCTCTGAATGTTTAAATCACTGATCTGGGATCAAGGCCTATGCATGCAGTTTGGAATTAAAATTAAAATTGCATAACACTACTTTTTCTTTGTCTCTTGGTAATATTAATATATTCTGTTCATCAAATCGCAAATGAAGGGAAGAGCAGAATTTCAGTAACGCTTGAAGGACCTTGTACATATTGCTAAAGGTCACTGGGTTGAGTTTATTCTTCTAAACTGGAGCAATCTATTATCTAGATAAATACACTGTGCTTCTAAATGAAAAGGAATCATAAGTATATAGAGTGTTAGTGTTTCTGATTTTGTTTGTTATGTAGCCTTTTTTTTTGAGCATTCTGTGCTTATTTCAGTCTCCTCTGTATCTTTTGCTTGCACCTCCTACATGTCCCATTTCAATGGTCAAGAATTATAAATATCTCCCAGTTTTGTACTTGCTAAGAGAATCAGTTTGGATAGCAACTTAGTAGGAATGCAGTCCTACCAAAGCAGAACAACAAGGTTAACAGGGAAAATCAGCAGGGAGCAAATAAAGAAAATCCCCACTGGAGTAATGTGTGCTGCTCCCTGTTGAGTTTGCACTCCTGGAATTGAGCCTCATGATGTGTTGTTATTATTACGTGGAGAAACAGAGTGTTGCTGCATGTGACAGTACTGGTTGCAGTAAGATCAGAGGGATTTATATCCTTTGATACCATGCCTGTGAAGTATCTCACATCCTTTACCCTTTCCACAGGACTGTGATCCAGAATATAAATATGCACAGGTTTGCATAGTTTCCCCCCCTTACGGCCATAAAAATATCAGCCATGAATCACCCGAGGACTAATGTTTTACTAATGCTTGAGTCTGCACCATATAATTGAAACAATGACTGAGTGTACTAAGTGCTCACTGCCCATCCAGCAACTGAATAGCCTTAAAATTTGCCAGTGGGAAGACAACAGCTTCACAGAAGACCATTTAAGATAAAATTCTTTTAATTGCTTTTGATTCCCTCTCAACTGTCTGTTACTTTCTTTAACTATTTAAGTGTTTTCCTGCCATATCTAATGCCTTCTAATGGTGGAATACGGTTAAAATAGTGTCCTGGTTTTGGCGGGACAAGGTTAATTTCTGCACACTGGGTTATCCCAGTATCAGCTAAGCCATGCTCATCTGCAGTAAGGGCTAGCCAGGAGAGGGGGAAGCAGGGAGTGGAGGGGTTGGTTTGACCCGGGACTTGCGGGTGGCCGCATGTCTGCCTCGGAATGGTCGGCAGCCACGCCTGGTGCTATATTGCGTCTGTGCATTCCCTCATTTCTGGTACTGTTGCTCTTGTTTATTTTGTTGTAGCCGAGGTTATTCTGTTAAACTTTGCTTTTCGCCTTTACCTCAACCTACGAGTGTCGTTTTGTTTTTCTTTTCCCCTCACGAGTCTGCCACCACAGAGGGGGCAGCCAGAGTGAGAGACGCGAGGTTCTTTCTTCTCTCTGAAGTCAAAAATCATAAAATAGTTACTCTTTTACATTGCAGACAGTTTCATACTTGCATAAAAGAGAGGGAGACTGGTGGTTTCTGCAGATGCCACTCCACTTACTCCTGTGTTATTTATTGATATACAGCTGTGAGTTTGCTATCAGTGGCAAAAGTCCCAACAAATGCTCACTGAATTGTTTGTTTGGTGAGTAATTTACTGAACCAGATCATAGGCAAGAGATCTGGGAACTTGCTGAAGAAATTAAGCCCTCAGGCAAAGAAGTGAAATCTTATCCGTAATGATAAATCTGGTCGTGATAGCAAGCTTGAGGTGAAGCTTGTAGGTGGGAGGAACAACTCTGTAAGATATTTTCTGAGGCCCTAGAGGATCGCCTGGTTAGATAGTTTCATGTACTGCTTCTTAAAAGGGCATGTTTATGAAACAGGAAGTGGTGCATCCTATGCCAGAGTCTAATTGGAATGTACACATTAGCTTGAAAAATTTTCAGAGTAAATTTAGGGGAAGGTAATTTCTTCTGATGGTTCAGTTGTAATAAAGGCCTTTTAATGTAATTTAGTTCAAAAGTGGAAAGGGACATTAGGAAAACGTGAAAATTCTCTGCTAACCAAAATAAACAAACAAGAAACCAATTAACCAAAGAAGAAAGGATTAATTTTTGAGATAGCTTAAAAAAGTTATCTGTAACTACTACCTTGGTTTAATCTATTTTTAGTTCAAGGAAGATTAAAAAAACCAAAATGAGGGCTTCACATTATCCCCTACAGTGACACAATGGAAACATGGAAAGGAAATTTTTTTTTCAATCATTGTGGGATGTAACCTACATTAGAAGTGAATAGGAAGGGACAAAACAGTTAGACAATCAGAAATATCTACCTTATCTGAGCTGTATTTCACCATATGCTAGGAATGAACTCCAAAAGTGCATCCTGGCTCTTCTGTACTTCAGTATTAGTTCTTCAGTATTCAAATGACTAAGTGCACACTATAGCAAAACATATTAACACAAAGCAAAAATAAAAGAGGTAATAAAAATCTCTTTACATTGTAGATTTATGAAGCTGCCGGGCTGTCAGCTGATAACAGTCTGTGTGATATTTTGTCAATTACAAGCCTTAAAGTATTATTTAAGTTTACACAACTAGAATGTGCACAATCTCTGTGAGCTGTGTGAGGATGACCAAACTATTCAGGAGATTAGTATAAAACAAATCAAACTACAGACTGTAGGAACTAGTTAATTTAGTCATACAATCCGAAGAAAAGTGTTTGCAGTGCCTTGATCCCCTTGGGGAATTTTATTTCTATTTACACAACACCTACTCTGATTACAATAGTTATTGTCTCTAAGCAGAAACCAGACTATACTGTTTAAACAGTATTGCCAAATAGCTGACAGCAGGTAGCTGACCACATCAGACTTGCCTGGCACTTACATTAGATTGTACTTTTGGAAAGAAACTCGTGATCTAGCACTTTGGAGGTATCATGTTTAGAGTGAAGGAATGATTGTTCAGTTATGCAATGACTTGGCTGGTCAATTTAAGAGCATTTAGGTAGGATTTGTGTTTTTTCTATATATTTCTTCATCTGAAATGGCTGTAATAGGGAAACATGTAAACCTTCACTTGGACATGCTATAGCAGTCCTACCTAATCTGAGGTCTTTTCTCTAGAATAACAATGTATCTACTACATGAAAGACAAATTTTTGGTGCTGGTGTATGGAAGGAATGCAGTTCTCTAGCCCATATAAAGGAATGACATGTCTAAGACATAAAAAAATTTCCCTTGTTTTTTATTTTACCTTAAATAAGGCTGGCTTGAAACTGGGAGAGAATTTGGTAAATGTGTTTAATTATTAATTTTCACTATAGTGGGATTTAGTAAAGCACTACCAACATGAGGATGATGTCAATCATTGTGTCCTTTCGAATACCTTAGAGCAGTGGAAGGGTGAAAGGGTCATGCCGATATCCAGGAAGAATACCCAGCATCCCCTATAGGAGGTATGCTGGCAGGGAGGAGGAATAATCATTCCTTAACAGTGAATGAAAGACCTCTTATTATTGTTTTTGTTGGAACATCAAAAAGTAAATGGAAAGTTTTTATTTCAAGTCAGATTTGGGGTAAATGTTTAAATAGTGATTCTTATTTTCTTTTAAGTAGGTCACCATTTCATTGTTTAAAGAGCACAATAACTAAAAATTTAGTGCAGGAGACAGTACATAGGAGGCAAATGAGCACATGTATAATAAGGGTTTGTGGGAAACAGAGATGAAATTTTAGGATATTTTAAATCATTCTTTTGTAATATATGTACAGCCAAAGATTTTAGGTCATGTGCAGTCGTTATAGATCTAGTTAACCTATGAAGATAAAAAAAGATGTATCATAAATGATCTGTCAGGAAACAGATCCAAAACTGTAGGGGGAAATGATAATTAAAGGCGTGAGAAACTTTTTCTGCATGGTACCATTTTGGATTCAGTACTTTTCCTGTCTGAAGTGGATGGTACATTTTGTAGTTATAGCAAACCAACAGAGCAAATTCTCCAGCCAATCAGAGAATTTGGTGCATTAAGTAAACTAATAAAGTAATTTGGTAGCATGAGGCACTTTGCAATTTGAATACAAAGTAATTTTTGTCTTGATTTACAGTCTTTGTAAGAGGTCAACCCTTTTACGTTACACAGATACTTTTCTTGAAAAATGAGGCTTGATAAAAATATGCTTTTCTGCAATAGTAATATCCATTGATTTACTTCACCCTTTGATTTAACCATTAAATGTAAAATAAAGACTATAACTGAGAAGTCAGAACAAATATTTATCAAACTTTACATTAAGATCTTATAAATGTGTTAGAATAGGTCAATAATAGACCCAGCAGAATTTTAATAACATGCCATTAGAGAGTTCTAGAAATCCATGCATAATTTATAACAATTTATGGCTTATAACCAACTATAGCACATGCTATTGATGTCTGTGACATGCTTAGGACTGCTATTAAGAATATCATAGTGCTATTCATAAACTGTTTGTAAATGGAATAATAAATAAATAAATACATGCCTAAACATTTTCTTAGTTCCCAATGACATCATCTTCATCATGACTATTGAACTACTCACAACTGCTAGCTTAGTTAGACCATTAGATTTTAGGGTCTTCCAATGCTGTGCAATTTGATTTAAGCTAGGAGGTTAGTTAGAAATACATTCCACATTTTCAACAGCAGTCAGATGTTTCTAGTCCTTAGATGAAATGTTTCTGTGAAATCAAATTTTATCATCTCTTCTGCATAAGTATAAATACTGGTAGAATTATTCCCAACACTGATACAGAATTTGTACTTCTCTGCAACAAGATACTGATCACTGTCATTCTCTGAAAAACATGACTTAATATCTTCAGGCTGGAGCATTCAAATAATTCTAATTGCTAACTTATGCTGGTTTCAGCTTATTGCTCACAGTCTTTGTGACTTTATCCTGGCCTTGCCTTCCTTCTGCTATTCCTATTTCAACTGTCACCACCTCCTCCAAGTTTCCTCTGCTGTCTTCCTCCTCTAGTTCTTCTTCTTGTTTGGTAATTTCAGCCTCCAGAAACTGAAGAAAGCATGCTGTGATCAATCCTACCAGCTCTCCTCACTCCACTCCCCCCCACTTCAAAAACAATGAACAACTACCCAACACTCCCCACCAAATCAACATAAACTGAAACCCAGAAAACCCTCCCTTGAAGCAGCTGCAATGATAAGTTTTCAATGTGAACATAAGAATGAGGATTCAATTCCTACCTGTTGGATGGCAGAAATGACACTTGATCCCTACCAAGCCAGACAGGAATCAAATGATGTAGTAGTAAAGAATCAATAGATCATTAAGGAACATACCAAGAAAAGTGATTTCTCTAAGGATCAATGTTAAATCCTTGTCTCAGGGCTGTGGTTTTTGAGTAGCTAGAAGAAAACATTATGGAGAAATTATTATTGAAGTACTGAGGTCAAATTTGTTTAATCTTAGATTTTATTGAAACCCAAGAAAGATTTCTTCCTAAGTTAAAAGCAAAGAATTGAGCAAATTCGTAGGATTTTTAGGAAAAATGCCAAAAAAGTCTTCTTAGATATAACTACAGGTTATGTAACTACCATTTATGCATTAGTGTTTGTAACTGACAGCCTACCCCTATGCTGGGCATTACTGTTCCTACTAACAGATAACAATCTGTATTTCCACTTTCCATGCTCCAGTTTGTAATTGTCTCATTTTGGAACAACTCACATCCCACAGGTGGTTTCAGTAAAGACGCAGGAATGACCAAATCGCAGGTATCAGCACTTTCTGCCGTTGTTTTTTGCCTTGGGCAATGGCATAGATACCTGTGAATAGCAATGCTTAGCTGCCATGATTAAATGCATGGCCTGTCCTTGATCCAGTGTGGATGGCCTCACAGCTTCTAAGAAGTTTAAAGAGTGTTAGAATGGAAATGTGGCTTTGAATCATTGAAAAAAGACTTTTATTATTGTTTCATCTGTCCATTTAAGATTCTAATTTCTTGTGAATTGTGAAGTTGATACCAGTTGCAGGAGTCTAGAAGAATATTTTGTCTTAGAAGCTCCTGCTTTCTGAGATGAACCAGAGGCTGTGCCTTCCCCTTTTAAAATTCCAGCACCTGACCTTCAAATCAAAGTTGTACATACTATTTTGAAGAAGAATTAGAAGTCAGAGTTTGGGGCAAGTTTTTATGTGTTTGAGTTTTCCTGATTCTCAGACTTCAGCATTTGAGAGTGTCAGGCCAAGATCCTGTCAAGAGGGTGTAGTATCCAGCCCGTAAACTTCTGTGTGGTCAAGGTGACAGGGAGGCATAGTAGGCTCATGGGCTATAAATTTACCTTATTTGTAATATCATTTGTTCTTCTGTTAAAAGCCACAAGACAAACTTGTGAATTAGCTATTCCTTTGGAGAGCAACCAAAGTTTATTTGCAATTCTGTTTCTGAAATGGTATATGTTACACACTTAGTTAATTTTATCTGGAAAATAAGCAAATACATGTGAGAAGGGAGCTAATATATTAGTTCATAAGGAAGGTGATGGAGGGTAGAGGTGTTAGTAGTCACAAGAAGTGTTTTGCCAGGACTCATGATTTCTGGGCTTGACTTGGAAAGTTTGTTCCTGTGGATACTCCCTCCACATCCATCAGAAGGGGACTCTGTGGTTTTTTATTTCCTGCAGTACACCTGTGTAGGGCATCTTCCTCAAACCATCTGCAAAGTGTTTACTAACTCCCTGGCTTCTTTCTTTCCTACTCTATCCTTTGCTTTCAAGACTAATGAAAATAGGAACTAAAATAAAAATCTTGTTAAATTTGTGAAAGTTAGCTAAGGTGACAGAGCCTAGATTCCTACTTTAGGTATCATTTGCAGTTTATATACTCTACATCTGAACTGAATGTCTGTATATGAAATGTGTACCAAGAAATAAGTAGGAAATATGTATGTTAGAATGGAAATGTGGCTTTGAATCATTGAAAAGACTTTGATTATTGTTTTGTCTGTCCATTTAAGTTTCTTTTGAACTGTGAAGTTGATATGAGTTGCAGGAGTCTAGAACATTTTTGTTTGAAGTGCAATTAGTTATCCTATTTTATTTGCAAATATTTCTGTTTTTTATCCCTAATCAGTTGCTTTTTTCATATTTTCAAAAAATAATGTGCTGCATAGATTGCAGAATTCCAGCTAAATTCATTACGACTTCTGCAACTGTCATGAACAAGTCTTTGTTCAGTATACTGAACAATACCTTTTAAAACAAGTCTTAGTTAAAAAGGTGAATTTTTTTTTAAGAGAAAAACTGTTCCAGAAAGTGTTTTGAGATATAAAATCCATCCAGGCTTAACCCTTGACATTCACTAATTCTTTATAAAATGTTTTCTTCTGTCCTTTCAACATGATGTTTCTTAGTTTTACAGCTTCATGCTGGGTATTTGTATGTAAATGACAGGAAAAAAAATCCTGCTTACTGTAAACATTTATTTCTCTGTCACTATACTAAATAATAACATTAGAAGGCTTAGTACTGATAGTATGTCCAAATAGATAAAAGCTTATATTAGAAGTGCTAAATGACATGTTTTACTTGACCTGATTTTACCTCGTAGGCTAGATAAGGACAGTTGAGTTTTCAAACCATTTTTGTTGTTGTCCTTTCTCTCAGAACACATTCCTCAGTACTCCAAAGTTTCAGCAACATATCATAATTAAATAATTATTTTTAATTGTCTTCTTTTGTTTTCATGGAGGTAGCAAAAGAGAAGTAAAAATGGGTCCAAATTTTCCTTGACATGTAAGTGATAATTCTATTGCAACACATTTTAAATAGTTTCCAAATTAGGGAGTATAATAAATATAGGACTGTTAGCAGCAAATCATGGTCCAGATAAGAAATGTGTACTGCTCCCAATGGTTTCCAGATTTATCAGAGAATTTAAGTGATATATTGATCTCCTGGTTTTCTGTTACAGGCAGGATTGTGCAGAGCTGACTGCACTCTGTTCTCTGTTTGTAAGGCACAAAATAGCTTACAGTTTCTGACAAGTGCCTGGGTTAGTTTTGTGATATTTCTAGTGAAGCTGGTTAGTAATCAAAATGAGCCATGAATGATGGATGAAGTTTATGACTTTACTGGGGCAAGGGACACACTTTTTGCAATACTGAGTTCAAGATGACAGAGAGAAGAGTGGAAACAGGGGTACTGTTCTGGTTGTTCTGAGGTACAACTGGCCTGAACTGACATGTTGCTCAGCCTTTTAGGGTTTGAGCTACCTCCATTAGCTAGCAGACTGTCTTAAAGGTGTATTAAACTGTTCTGTGGTGCTCTGTTGTGTGACTTCAAGATTAATACCTGAAGTGACATTTCTTTGGTCTTCAAAGGGCTGGAGCAACTGCCCTATGAAGACAGGCTGAAGGAGTTGGGGTTGTTCAGTCTGGAGAAGAGAAGGCTCAGAGGGGACCTCATAGTAACTTATCAGTACCTGAGGGGGTCCTTCAGAAAGGCAGGGGAAGGACTTTTTAATATGATATCTGATGGGAGGACTAGAAACAATGGATGTAAATTGGAAGGGGGTAGATTTAGACTTGACATAAGAAAGAAATTCTTTACAGTGAGGGTGGTGAAGCACTGGAAGGGGTTGCCCAGGGAGGTTGTGGATGCCCCCTCTCTGGAGGTGTTCAAGGCCAGGCTGGACAAGGCACTGGGCAGCCTGATCTAGTGGGAGGTGTCCCTGCCTATGGCAGGGGGGTTGGAACTCGATGATCTTTAAGGTCCCTTCCAACCCAAACTATTCTATGATTCTATGATTCACTCAGATTGTTCAGCAGCAGCTCCAGCAGCAGCTTCTGCGCCAGGGCAATCTCAAGGCAGTACTGGAGGAGGCCCTGAATCACTTGTAAATAGGCCTAGAGATGATTAGATTTTTTCAGTATAAACATTACATATTTTTATTCAGAGAAGTCTGATTAATGAATAATAAGGACAGATCACAGTTTAATCTTCCTATTGGCTTAAGCCTTGGGAGGTAATTAGACACACTTTTGTGGAGGCAACAAAAACATAGTGTTTTTCACTATGAAAGCTGACACAGCATTATGTTTACTTCTAGGCTTAACATGAACATGAGCATTTGTGGTTTCCTGACATAAAATAGGTCAAGGATTAAAGCATAATTAATTACATGCTTTTTCTGTATTGAATCCACAAACCCTGTGGCTGAATGAATTCCATTAGAAACACCTTTTTCCCCCCACATTTAGCCTAATTTTTTATCAATAGAGTGTAGTCAGAGTTCCTTAGATCTCTGGACTGAAAATGCCCATCTACTGTCATCACCTAATCTGTCTACTGAAATTAATTTTCTTCCTTTTGTAGCAGACCTATAATTGGCTTTAGCTTTTTATTCCTCAGAAGAGAAAAAAAGGGTTGTACTACATGTTATTTGACTTCCCTAAGGATAGTTTTCCCAGCATGACCATGCCTTTATTATAATCAAATGCAATCATTTTAAAGGTGAGATTGTTTCCCTTGGAGATTGTTTCCCTCCTGAAAGAGGGAATGGATGCATCATAAATACTCTCCCTTGCAGAATTAGGCATTACATTATTCTGCTCCTCAATGTGTTCACTGAAGATTACATTGCAGCCTAGGTATGTAAAACCTCCCTATCTACCAGTAGCCCAGATAAGCTGAACCTGGAGCGCAGGGAGGGCTGAGGGAGGGCTGTGCTCTGCTAAATGGCAGGAAAATTGGTCATTCTGCATCTCTTGAAAGAAAGGCAGCCACGCCCTGGCTGTATGGCTGTCACATGTCAGGGAAAAGCAAGACTCAACTCATCCCTTTACTTGCTCTCTAAATCTCCTTTTCTTCTGCTGATGACAATCGCAAGGGCAGTAATCAGGGAGCTGGCTGAAGGCCCCGTTACTCAGCCTTGTCCCTAAGTAACAAGGCAGTAGTGGGGGACTGAGGCTCCCTATTTCCTCTGCCCACCATACACAGATGCCTCAAGTGCAGACACAAGTATCTTGCAGAACAAATGGATCCAGCTGTTTACAAAGAGCTGTATGTATGTCTGTGCCTCCATGAGGCCTTCTACTTATGCTTTGCAGCTATCCTGTCCTTGGCGCTCCTTGGTGCGCACTCAGAAATGCATTCATGCTTCTGTGGCCTGAGTCTCTTTCTCATTGTGGCATGCACAAAGACCCATTTCAGTCAATGTCTTCGGGTTCTTGGTGGTTTTTCCAGAATTAGAAGGGTGGCATGGAATTATTCCCAGTGTCCTGGCCTTTCTGGTCAGAAAAGTTGATCAAAGATAATGGTTCACCAAACACAATTTTTTTTCACTAATGTGATGAATTTTTTGAATGTTCCAACTGGCTCCACTACTGAGTTCTCATCTCTTGTAATTTCTCCTCCTACACAGGAGAAAACCAGAAGGCCTTTAGAGCAAATGGATTAATTTGTATATTTTTTTTTATATATTTGTATATTTTCCAAGTATTTTGTGTTGCAAGACAGATTTTGTAACAGTGCTGGGCATCTTATAGCTTTTATGAGCAATCTCACTTAGAATTATTACTTCCAGAACTCATCTAAAGAATTAAAGCTCTAGTTTTCTCTGGTTAAACAGAAACCTCACTGCTAGAAAAATGATCTTGTGAAACAGCTCCATGCTCTTAGTTCCTATTTTTACCACCAAATTTGCCTGAAGCTGCCAGTTTGAATTATGTCCATCTTTTCTCTGCTTAGAACAAACAGGAGAGTAGAGAAAAGAGAAAAAGAGGATTTCTTCTTTTTTTAGATTTTGATTCTTTAAGAAGCAGTAATAGTTTGTGTATCTGAAAGCTTGATAGGCACAGAGCCAGAATGGACAGAACAATAGATTCTTTCTTACATTTGTCTGTGATGGTTACTCCCTTTTCCTCATGTAACCAATTGGCTTGTAACCATTTCAGTATAAATCTGTAGACTATCTAGGACAAAAATGCAAGTTAGTTTCCAGCAGTGATTTTATTTGACTCTCATGCATCATCGATTTTTGCAGAGTTGAAGAGTTCATGATTTAGAAAAAGCTTTACATATCCTTATTTAAGAATTCAAACTTATGCTTGGATTTACAAAAATGACAATTATCCTTCTAGTGTTTTGTGTGATGAAGAAAAAGCATCACATGAAATAGCGTGGGGCAAGCCACTGTGGTTACAATTTATAGAGTCTGATGTGTGTTGACCTCACTCTGTCTACAAAGCAATGGAGTGTGGGGTTGTCTCCTCTTATCACTTATTTTACAGTGATCAGTCTACTGTAATTTTTATCTGGTTCCTCAGATACTGACAGTCTAGAGTTTCTCGGTTTTCACTTTGTGATCTAGAAGAATGTGTTAAAATTATCAAGTGACAAGTGAAAATTTGATGGTTGCATTTAAAAGTAGATGTGTTTTTCCCTACAGTGTGTGCCCTTTTATGTTACTGTCAATGTTGTTTTTTAAAAAAGAAATGCAATGCAATTTCAGAAGTTTTTCAACAAGACTCTTTGAAGCATGGTCATGTTATGTATTTAATTTGCTTCCTGCATTTTCTCAACAGTGCTGCAGAAAGATTGCTATTACACAGTTCTTTCCCATGATGCATTCACAGTAAGGATATTCAACAGCTGTACTATTTTTTTTTACAAATTCCAGCCATATGATTGCACTAAAAATATAACTGCCTATAACTTTTTGCTTTTTAGATTTGCTATATTTATACAGGAGGAAGAATATGAGCAGGGGCTTAAAGTCAAACCTGATTACTCAGTAGTGGGTCTCTCTTACTGAAGCAGTGAAATCTCACATAAAGTAGTAGATTGTTGTTGACAGCATTAATTTGAATTAATACTGGTTTTCTTCACATTCTAATTGCATGTTCTATATTTGTACAGATTAGGAAAAGTCAGTATTTTCAGAATACTTTGAACTTCACTTCCCTCCAATCCGAGCTTTTTCCATTAATTTAATGAAACGCAAGAAGACCAGGAAGAATCTGTGTTAGGGCTGATCAAGAAGACAGTCACTTTGACTGAAAGGAAAGGAAGCTTGAGAAACTAGTGTGTGGTGTTCAAAATTGTCTTAGCAGGACTCTGAAAAATTGAAGAGAGTATGAAAACCAAAATTTAAATGTCTAGTGGAGGCATTAACAGGATGATCTCTTTGCTACTAGCAAGCCAGAGGAGGAGAGAGGAAAAATTCTGGATGTTTCATAGTACTCTCACCTAATTCAGACAACACCATAGAGGGGTCAAATAGTATACAAGAAAATATTGAGAAAAACTTGTTACTTTTCCTGATGTAAGACAAAATATGATTATTAATTTGCTAATAAGAATCCCTGTAAATATGGAGCGTGTGTACAGCTGGAGGTCTAGGGAGGACACATATGCTTAAAAAACGTTGGTATAACAACACTGAATTTAGGGTCTTCTGATGCCTAAGCTAGGAGGTACTATTTTCATGAATTAGAAACTGAACAAGAGGTAGTAGCCTTGGCTACTTACCAAACTAGACAGGCAAAACTTTTGGACTCCTTTTCTTTCCCTATCATTTCTGTCTCTTACTATATTAAATATGCAGTTCTAAGAGTGTCATGTGATTTTATTAGTTCGAATCTCTTCAAACAATCTGCAAAATTGTGTTATCCTTGCAGAAAATACTATCACTAACAGTCATTGTCCCAGGAAAAAAGTGCTTGCAAGTCATGGCTCATACTGGTCAAAACCATTATGATATTGATATCAACAGCCAAAAATGCAAGAGGCAGTAATAAAACTTACATTTTTAGTTTAACACCTTCTCAGAGAACAGGATAAGGAGAAGAGGTGTTAAATTTGCAGATGATATTAAACTCCAAGCAAACACAACACTGTGCAGAAGAATTACAGAATGATGCTGAAAGGCTATAATAAATGTAATGTCTGATCTTTAGTAATATAAGGAAACTGAATATAGACATGGGCAAGTAGAATATCCAGACTTGCAGTGATATTATTTTGGAAGGATATTTAAACTCATTCTTCTGTCCCTAGCTGTCTAGCAAAGATTCAAAGCTCCTCTGTGCAGGAAGCAGATATCTGAGAGTCTCTGGGCTTTTTTGCACATTGACACATTACATACAAACTATTGTTGAAACTCTTTGCTGTCCACTGGTAAGGGACAGAATTCTCACTAAAATAAAAAACAAATTCTTTTACTTGTTGGATTCAGATTTTTTTTGGTGTGGGGATGCAGGTAAGGAGGGATTATGGATGATAGTCTAAAAATACAGACAAAAACACTAAAAAAACCCTCTCCAAATATGTATGAGTGTTTCTTTGGCCTGAGTGCTTAACTTTTACTCTCCCGAAAATTTGACTAGGAAATTAAACATAGAATACATTCTGAAAAATTGCAGATTCTTAGCACTGGAATATGTAATTGTACTAATAAAAAATTCTGTAATTTGTGTATAAAGCATAGTAGTGTTGAAGAGTTTAAATGCTGATTCAAAATATGCTAATAAATGATAATGAAGACTGGCTTTACTGCTCTTATTTCTTTTGTAGTCCACATTATGCATAATTTTACAAGACCTGGGAAACTCAGCCTGAACACAGATCAGTATTTTTCTATTTAGTTGGCTTTCCTGGTTCCCTACCATTTTCTCACAATTTTTTAGGTAGGTTTGTCTTTCCACATGCTTAATTTCTTGTACTATACCATCCATGGCATTGGTTGCGGTAGGTCTGCCTCAAGCTCACAGTTACAGGTTACAGGGGAAGTAATTAAGTGAAAAATTATTGCCTAAAATATTTCAGAGCTAACAAAAAATGTAAGTCTGGAAAATATTCTAGCGTTTTCAGTAAAAGATGATTTGAAATTGCATCGTTGCCCAGAATGTTTGGAGCACCTTTTTTTTTTTTTTACGGTTTACAGCTGAGTGATTGCAAGAGTAGAGTAACAGTTCTGATAATAATTTATGAAAATTATACTTTATCTTGCAGATTGCTTTAATAGGCTCATTTAATAGCTTTTCCCCATGATAATGTCACTGTTGTATTTAAGACAACTTAACTGCTGTATGTTCACCATTTAAGTTAAGAATCAAAAAAGAAATTAAGAAAAAAAAGAGAAAATATATATTTAAGGATCATATAAGAATACCCTTACATTTACCAAATGTGTCTTGATCAGTCTTGTTGATTTCAGTGAATCTAAAGATGTCATTATTTAGCCTTATTAAATTTTATCTTCTGAAGCACATCCCATGGTGTTAAGATTCTGAACTAAAGACTAATCTGACTTCTGTGGCCCAGGAAGCTCACCGTGTATTATCATTTTACAATACACCTTTCCTTCACGATTTCCTTTGTGAACAAGTCAGTACCCAGAGGACTGATCTAGCCATGCTCTTTATCAAAGTGGGTATACCTTCTATGTGTCTACTTACTACCTCTTTCAGGGCTGTTAAAGGACCCTATTAGACAGTACAAGAATATTGCTTTTGTCATTGAGGACTGTCTTTGACTTATTTAACTGCACACATCCATCCTTAGGATATAGTTCTCATCACAGAACAAGAAAAAAAAGAGCAATACAATTTGTATCAATTGATTAAAAGTTAAGGGATGTTGTTTTTGGGGATTTTTTTTTTTTTTGTATGGGATTTTTTTGTCATACAATTTCATAGCTGTAAGGAACAGTTTACTCAAGATGAAGACAAATCAGTTATTAAAGAAGAAAGCATGAAGCTTAAAGAAATAAATCAAATAGAACCAAAACTACCATTATTAAGTAGATTTGAAACTACCATTATTGCTTCTTCAAATGATCTGTTACTTTGATGTCTAAAACGGAATGTAAATCAGCTCCTGCTCATGAAAATCACAGCCCTCAAATATGAATAGCAAGTACAACTCTGTGTGGTGTGTTCTTTTTCTCTTAGTACTTGTAAAGTTGTGTACCTTGCATTTGTCGCATCAACATTAATGCAAGTTACAGGGATATCAGGCTGAATAGATATCTGTTCATAAGTAAATCAAACTCCATGTTTCATTTTTTCTTCAGTGAATGGACATATATTTTATATAGATACAATTCTTTTCTCTAGCTCCTTTTAAAACTTGTCTGTATATATTGTGAGAAGTGATTGGACTTATTGCTTGAATTCTGAGCTTTTCTTTCCTAGCTTTCCCTTTTTTCCCCACAAAGATTTGAAAATCTTAAAACAACATAAAATTTACATGTTAGTTACACATGTAAATTTATGTGTATGAGATTTTTTTTGTTTGTCTCTTGCTGTTAAAACAAAAAGAGAGATCGTATCCTGTAGTGCAAGACAGTAGGCAGGAATATCTGAAGAGTAGCAGAAAAACTTTGCCCTTGGAACATCATCTTCAGTATCATGTTCCAGAGTAAGAAAGGGATGCAGTTTGCTACAGGGATGTGCCATCAGTGGTCACAGAGATGGGGAAGGATTCTCAAGATACATTTCTCTCCCAAGACTTTCCTAATAAATTTACATTATTTGCTCTTTCCCATAAGTGCTCTGAAAATAATAATGCTTTTTTTTTAAATGACTATCCAGCCTAAATTTAGTTCAATGGCAGAAGCTTTTAGCTGCAGCAGTAATTTTTTTAAAAGGGCTACACTCGTATCTAAGAACAGGGGTAAAAAATCAGCAGTAGAGGTGATAAATTACATCCTCCTCTGTTTGCACGACTGTAGGAGACTTCCTTTATTACATTTCATCAGTCTAGTGGTGTGGACAGCAGAAGGGCTAAAATTAGTTTGGTTCCGAGATAGATTGAATCCGTCAGTGTGTGCTAACTTTGGCAAGGTTCCATAGCAGCCTGAAAGTTGGTGAACTGTGATGAAGATGCACTTTCAGCGCTATAAACTAGACATGTCAGCATGCTGACACCTAGGACCCAGGAAAAAAACCCCAAACTTGAACTTTCAAGAGATCCCACACCTGCTTCTAGTAATACATGAAGTATTACTTCCTAACTATTCTCTAAAACTGAGCCGTGTTTGTTTTCTACCTGAGTGCATGATAACTTGGAAATTTAGATTTAAAAGCCTTTATAAAAGATAATTTCCACTCATAGGGTAGATTTTGGTAGACAATGATTATAATCCTGACAACTAAAGAGAAAATTCTGTCACGAATTTGCAATTCCCATATTGCAGTTTGATACAGCTGTTAGGTGTGTCAGTGTTTATAGTTGCTTAAGTTCACAAATGTGAAGCAGTATAAAAGCACACAAAGCATTTATACTGGAATGATCTACACTGTGAAGTGGACAGTTTGTTTTGTTAAAAAGAGAATAGAATCAGCTTTGTCATTAGCTAATTTGAAACAAGTGCCACTGTGTCATGTCACCTTTCATTCCAACTTTGAACAGTATATCCTGGCAAAATGCAACATCATTCCTCTTTTGGTATGCAAGGGTAAATCTTTTCTACAAAGCCAAATATTGATCTTTAATTTAAAAATCTTAAACTAATCAGATTTGTTCTGTGGAGAGTTGGGACCAACAATGACATGACAAACAAATTTTATACTGATCAGTTGGTATTCCAGTTCATCAATACTATAAAGCATTTTTATTGAGCTTTGATCAAGTCTCTTTTCACAGGCACAACATTTTATAATATCAAAAAATATAGGCAAATGGAACATATAACTACAGGCAATTGTTATTAACAGCAGATAAGATGCTATTCAGTAAGTATAATTAGTAAGATGCAATTTGTAATTCATACAAAACAGTACAAAGTTGTGAAAACAGACGTGGAATAGGTTAGTAGGTTATCAAAGTAAGCCACATGGGTTACTTCCTTATGCTTTTGTCTGTTTTATTTTAAAAGAAATTTGGAGGTTTTTTATAGACTTTTCTTAATAGAAGCCAAGTCAGCTCTGAGAGCAAGAAGTATGTTATTTTTCCTTTTTAATCGTTTATTCTCCTTGTATTGTATTCTCCTGACAGAGGCAGTTCAGGACTAGAGATTATATATACTACTGAAACTTATACTGAAACCATATAATAATACCAATAGCAATAATAGTAAATGGTCAGAAATATTTGAATATTTTAACTATTTGAAATAACCATTAATTATGACACAGCTCACTTCCTCGCCTTTTGTCATAAAATGAATTTTCATGCTACTTCAGGTTCTAACCCTGCTGGCCTACAAAAGATATAGTGTCTCTCAGACAGATTTTAGCCTTTTTTTTGTAGGCTTCAGGAAAAATAGTTTTGGTGGTGTATCTATCTGAATCAGCGGATTGCAACAAAATTCAAAACAGGTTGTCCTG
>VZTY01032234.1:517853-540833 GCA_013400935.1 Turnix velox
ATCCTCCACGAATTCCTCCGTTTTTCTTTAAACATTATACAACGGTAAACAATCTTACACACAATAATAACAAGTAAAAATATTAGTACAAACACAAACCAGAAAATTTACCCCATTCTACCTCAAGCCAGGACACAGGTGTAGGAGGCAGTATCACTGTTCACTTCCATCCAGTTATTGCTTTCCATGTATGATCTTAATTTGATCCTTTTAATCTGCAAAACTCTGCTGTAAATTTACAGTTGGGTGTTTCATGAGAATCTCATCATTTGCTTACACTTTGCAAAATTAGAAATATAATAATGACAAAAAAGAGGAAAAAAAATCTGAGGTTGTAACCAAAATTTTATAATCTCCAGCAAGATTAAATTCTACAATCAGGCTAAGATCTAGGGATAGCTGAGGCTTTTCATAAGATAATAGAAATTCGTGTATCCTTTATTGCTATTGTCTATTTCTACTTTAAATGAAACATCAGATATAAAAGGATGCAAATACAATTTAAAAGGAAATATTCAAAATATCTTTCTTCACAAACAAGAGTATTGTACTCCTCACTGCTCAAGTCAATTTGCTGTGGTGATTGACTTCATGAGAGCTCAGTTAAGTCCTCTGTTTCAGTTTGCAATCCGCAGATGCTGTTGTGAGGGGTTATGGGTATAAATGCATTTTCACAGCTATGTAAAATAAAATACATCAATAACTTTTTAAAGCAAAGTTTTAAAGTCTTATGTCTGATGCATAACTGCAAGCAATCTAGGGATGGTATAACGTCATTAATTATTTTTTAGGGGGACGAAATGAACTGTATAAAGCTTCAGAGATGATTACAGTTCTGAAAAATATTCTGAATAGCCAGCTTGTACTTTCAGGTTTTATAAGTGTTTTATCAATGCACCAAACAAATTTTCAGATCTCTCTCAATCAGCTTTAATTAAATTGTGTGAGGGAACTTTAAATCTGAATTTGGTAACTAAACAGTGATCAAGCCAGTACCTTATTGCTTTGCTTCTCTATCATTCTGTAAAATATCTCTGTGGTCTTTGCTACAATAAAGTGCATTTCTGAACATTACCTGAAAGAAATGCCTCCCTGACACCAATTAAAAAATGCCCTTGAATTTAAATTCCTGCAGATATTGCTCAAACAAATTTTATGCATGTTAATTTCAAGCTTATAGGTCTCCACTGTTTTTTAATTGTGGAGTTTTTTTCCTTGGTATCAGTGTGAATTTTATCTTTGCCTCTTATTTGATGGGGGAGTTGAGCAATAGAGCCATGGTAGTACCACTTTGTGTGCATCTGTGAGAGCTTGTAAGAGTATTAACAGCTGTTCAGCATTTCCTTCATTGTAATTGTGCTAGAATCTTCTCTGTTTTATAGTAGGCCATTAAACTCTTAAAAAGATACATGTATTTGAGAGTTTTTCTGAGCCTCTATTTTCACTTCATCCATAGCGATACACATGAAGTGTTGTAGTAAGAGATGATCCCTGAAAACTCTTTGTTTTTGACATCTGGCTCTTCCTAACACCTAGAAATCTATCAGGCTTTGCGTCGGTGCAGTCTAAGACTGGTTTTTCTCATCACACTCGAACTAGAACAGGAACTAGATGATCTTTAAGGTCTCTTCCAACCCAAACTATTCTACAATTTTGTGATAAATGTAGCATCAGGAGAAAAAAAGTTCCAGATAATGACATTGATGTGATAATGTCATTTAGGGGAAACGCTGTAATCTGCTTTTCGTTCAGTTCTCAGTCTGTGACACATAAATACTTTACCTGTTGAGCTCAGGATTTCTGAAAATTATTTCCCACGTGCCCAGCGATGCAATAAAGAATACCTGCCTAATAGTCACCAAGACTACAGAGTTATTTTATTACAGGTTGCATGGCTTCACCATGTTTTGCTGCATGCCCATTTGCTGAGTCTCAGATGTGTTGATTCCTTTTGATCTGAAGCTGTGACTAAGCAGTTTTTCAATGTCTGGCTTGGCTTTGGCAGCTCCTCCTTTAAATGGAAAATCTCTTCATGATATGTTTGTTGAAGCAGCAGGACCTTATCATTATGCAAACTGCAGAACTGATACTGCAGCTCTCCTGAATTCTTTATAATGTTTGCTATCCTCTCTCCAGAAAATCTAGACTTGTTTTTAGGCCTGAAGCTAGGTGGGTCTATCTATGTTCTGCTTTTATTCTAAAACTAAAGGTTTTGGTTACACATTGGTTTTAGGTACCTGTTTACACTTCTAAATAGGAGGTTCCAGGGAGAGCTAATCTATTTTCTTTAGTGTCTTGGCAGACATTCAAGATTAATTATTCTACTAGTAAGATGGTACTACCTCAGCTTGGATGGAACTGCTTTGTGGGTTGTCTTTGATTACTCCTCTGTAATAACCTAGATTGTGTCAAATCATCAATCTATAACTTCAAAATGAACTCCTAAAGTCATTCTGATGATTGAAGTAGAAATATATGTCCTTCACAAACCCAAGGTGGGGCTCTAAAGTAAAAGAAATGGAAACCTTGCTTCAGACATTTTAACATAGGCTGATGGAGATCTAGAAAGCATTTTGGCTCACAGAGCCAAGTGACCAAGTAACATTTTCTATCTCTGACTCTCGGAAGCATGAATATCTCTCTATATGAGTAATCTAACACCATTATCCTGAGTATAAACTAATAAACTAATGTTGAGATTTTTCATCTGGGTGGGAGGGTTTATAACACTACTTAGTTCTTTTAAATCTTATTTCACACTAGTATCTACATATAGGTTGTTTTTCAAAAAGCCTTTCTTAAGAAAGAAAGATAAAAAAGCTTTCAGAAAAAGAATTGAGCTGTATATTCAAAAGGGTTGGCTATCTTATCAGCCTGTCTGAATCAGGGTAATTCCATGGATTTGTAGAAGCTGGGCATCCATCCCAGAGATTTTTTCAAATCTGGGACCAAAGCTTTGATAGATAAGAAATTCCTATCAATGCTTTTGGAGGTCATGTTTTTCTTTCTTTTTCTTTCCCTTTCCCTTTTTCTTTTTCTTTTTCTTTTTCTTTTTCTTTTTCTTTTTCTTTTTCTTTTTCTTTTTCTTTAATTAGGAAGAATCTGCAAAAATAATGGTCTAAATCTATTCATAATCATAATTAATTTTTATTTTCCTCTGTTGCAGCTACTTTTAAAGGACCTTCTAGATCTGTTTCTTATTTGATAGCTAGCAGATAGCTTAATTTGCAAAGCAAAATAGTAAAGTGTGTGTACTCCTTCACAGAGACCTCTGGGACCTCAGGGCACAGGGATAATTATGTTGCATGGAGCTTACATTGTCATAAATTCAGCTGAAGCATTGGCTTTGCTCTCTTATTCTGCTAGCCCTCAGTTTCAGATTCTCATTTATTTTTTTATTTAACTCCTTTCCTTCTTCCTGAGGTCATGGTCTCTCTGAACTGTGGAAATGGGTTTCCAATAGAATAAATTCCTTCTGCATTTTTGATAACAAAGTATGTGAATAGCTCTGAAATGATGTTGTGATTTATCATGGAACTTTAGTGCCAAATACTGAAATTATGTGTCAGTTAAGTTGACACTTTTGTATTTTGTTAAACACAAAATTTCTCTAAGCATGTGCAGGCATGTAGCAAAACACTCAAAGTCAGAAAGTAAAGCAAGAGGTTCCAGGCACTGTTCAATTCTACTCTACTTTTTCTAGAGCTCCTGAATTCCCACAGTGTTAAGATGTTAAGAGTTTGAAATTGAAATGACCTAATTTAAAGAGAGCAGCAAGTGGTTCACATCAGTTTTGAAATTACACAGTAATTTCAAAGTAGTGGTTTATTGGAAGATAAATATATGCAAACATCTTTAATTTATCTATATTATCTTTCTGCACACAAAAAGATATTAATATCTATTTATTTGTCTATGTGCATATAAACATATGATATGCTTTTTCACACAGTCATAAAAATTTGTATTCTCTGTACAAAGCACCTTTCATGTCAAGCTTAAATATTGCATTCAATGAAACTTATCCTTAGTGTTTTCAGGTATGTGTGTTTTATGACACTGAATCAAGGACTGAGGCAGCTGAAGAGTAAATAAAGATTTGTTCTGCCACCGTTATTCCAACTGGGGGTCATGGTGTTCTGAATCTGCCTAAACTCTTATTTTAAACACTGATTCTGTAAGCTTTTAAATATATACTCACTTTGATTCATGGGAGCTCTAGAAAAGTCAATGAGAGGGTTTACAGCACATGAAGTGTTAAAGTTTTCCCAGCAATGAGCTCCTTTTGAATGGACATCCTTGTATAATTTCATGGAGCAAGTTACAAATTGAAGACTGGTATGTTAGTATTCCTGTTACTATTCTAACCAAAAAGATTACAATATATCATTGGCCACTGAGAAATGCTTTGCTAATGCATCCAGAAGTGGGACACATTCTTTGTAGGGAAAAGTAAGGGAGTAGTGAATTACTACAGGCAATTGGAGGAATTGGTGAGTGCACTTTAAGTGGCTGAGAAGTTCTGAGCAGCTGATGCTAGAATAATTTTTGAGAGATTTGCTATAGGATGTGTCAGCCCCTATGACACATTTTATCTTGGAGCAATGTCAGAGAAGGATGTCTTGAAAGAAAATTCAGCTGCAGTGATTAAATGAATCATTCAGCTAACATGAAAGCAGGTACCAGGAGATTTAGCACAGCACTGAATTATACAATGCAAAAGAAGTCATAAAAAGGCAAGGAATTCTACTAGTAATCTAACTAAAAAGACATTTGAAAAACACTTATTTGGACACTTTCTGGCCTACTAAAATGATTAAAGATCTTAGATATACAATTACCAAATGCCACTTTATATGTTACCATTATTGGTTGACTGAAGAATGAAAGTCCCACTTGTGTGGGTGCAAATCCTCTTTGAGAATAATTTTGCAAGCTCTCACATGGAATGCATTAAGGAATGAAAGGGGTTTTTTTCTTCTCTTTTAATTTTTTTTTTTAAATTTAATTAAGGCGTATTTTCTTTGACATCTCGACTTCCAGTGGCACAAAGATTTTGGTTGGCAGTTGGAAGTGAAATATTTGGTCAAAACTTATCTTGGCCTTCACCAGACTTCAATTTGTAACTTTTCTGATTCATTGTCTCTAGTGAAATTCCAGGAAGCGGTTTGCCCTCTAACAACCCTTTTTCACTCAATAGAGTAACCTTCTCATTCCCTTATGCTTCCTATAAGGGAATAGACAGAAGAATGTGTCTCTTTCATGTGCTCTTTAATTTTTTCTTGTGACTGAATTTCATTAATTCCTACACTGTTAGCATTACTGTTTTTATCTGCTTCAGTGTTATATCTGTGCAAGAAATATCTTTTTAATTATTATCTTTTGTTTAGAAATCTTTTAGGAAAGGTAAAGTCTGTAATCAGCTCTTCACTGTGTTAGAGAGCTTGCTGTCAAAATCAAATTATCTTAAATACAGGAACTTCTCAGAGACACACCTGGACCAGCATTATATGCATTGACATAAAGGCATCAGTCATCAAATAAAGTATTACCCATGTATATTTTTATGGACAGACTGTTTGTGGCAACTCAACATTGCAGTTATCTTTAAAAACAAATAAATGCTAAGAAAATAAGTAAAAAACACAATGTGGACTACATCAGTGTACAGAATTCTTTCTTTCTCAATGGGAGGTATTTAAACACACACTAGACATTAAGTAACACAGAAGATTATTTGGCAGCTTTAAACATAGAAAATTTTTGGACTAAAAAGAACAACCACAACCTCTGGGGTTATTTTTGTGAGTGTAAAGCATTTGCAAATACCAGTTTGTATAACTTAATTTGATTTTAAGAGCTCTAAGCACATTAATATGATTTTCAACTTGACTAAACTTAACTTTTTCCTGTACTGGAAAAATATTTTTTTTTCTTTCATGTGCTATTTATTCCAAAACCAAAGTAATGATTTAATTTTGAGGAATTTTCTTTTTAACAGCTAAGGCAAAGTAAAGCATATGCAACAATCCTTATTTATGGCACATATACCTGTTCAGAGACTTCTCAGAAAGACAGGGTAGTAGGTTCATCCTGTCAGAGTTTATTGTAATTTTGTGCCATGAAAACATTGAAGAAATGCTTGGAGAGAACAACAGCAATATGACTACTGATATTATTTTAACAAATTAGTTCCCTTTCTCTTCTCTGAAGTCTACATTTCAGGCAAGAAGACCAGGTGATATAAATATGTAGGAACCTCAATGACTATTGAAAGGAGTTAGATTATGGCTTCTCCCCTGCTGTGTCGTTAGTGTATGTGTCATATACTCAACTTGCAGAAAGTCCCTTCCCCAGACAATTCCTTATCTGAGTAAGGCCTCCAAGGTCCATTCCCATTACATGACCAGATGATCACAGAGCATCATGAGAATAATTTATAATGTCAGGAGCCCATTCCTCAGAGAAAGGCAACTGACTCCTGGGAGAAAGCTGTGACACTGAAAACGGGACAGAGGCATTATTATAAATGGGAATCAAGCACATGTCACTTTTTCTCTTTACTCTCATGGTTGTAAGAAGGCAACTGGCCTTTAATATGTTTGTTTCTCCTCACACATTGAAGAGGTAAAATGCCAAAAGGTGCTATAAATTGTTGGCCAAAAATGGGCATTCATAATCTCAGAGTCTCGCAGGCAGAAATGACAGGAACCATTGAACTAAATAATTATCTTTGTCATGAATATGTAGGTAGCTTCCAAATCATCTGCTCTTTTCTTTCAGAATTGAACAGTCCACTTCCAACAAAAATCTATGACTACTTTGCTTTAACAGACAATAAACTGAAGACTGCAAGAAGTAGGAATACTTGAAAGTAATCAAGCCATATAATTTAAAGATTTTGCTGACATAGGAGAAGTGTTCAAGTGACACTTATGATGTTTTTTGTAATATCTTATGGTTCTGTGAGAGACTCTGTGATCTATAAATTACTTATTCCCTAAAAGATGTTCCTGCCTTTCATTTTTCTAACAACTTAATTGGTCTAGAATGGCAGATTTTTACAGGCACACTCAAGATTTGGCTCTAGATTCCCCTTAATTCCTATCCTTAGGTATAATCAGCTTCCTTCCTGCATAGAAGAAAAACCTGGGAATTCATACTAAGTCTGGAATATCGTGACAGTTTGATCTGCTTGCAGTGGTATCTGAGAATATTTCACAGGTTTGCAATGAGATTATTAGGACAATACAGTGCTGTGTCTTTGACACAGCATCCAAGAGCTCATAACCATCTCTTTACAAGCTCTTTACACTTCTTTCATACATTCTGAAAATGTTCTTCTATTTTGGAGAGGAATTATCTGGTCAAAGCACAGATTCTACAAGGCAGTTATTTTCAGGCTTTTCTCTTGCTTGATCTTTACACACAAATGGTCATTAGGGGATCATGAAAATAGCATAAAGCAGACTATGAGCCCAGATTATTTCTTTGTCCCTTGTTTGCTAGGATTACTGGGAGAAACATAACTAAATCATCATGGCATCAGCTCATTTCTGGTTTTATTAATATTTGCACTGTTGCCTTGATTAATCTTACTTTTCATTCTGGCCAATTACAAAGAAATGATAATTTAGCTTATAGCAATTTTATATGAACAGTCCAAATATAATTTATAGTTTAAATTAAGTGACTCTTTTTGTTGCCACATCTGCCTTTTAAAGCATCTGTTCACTCGTGATTGGCATAAATTAGATGACCAAAACAGGATTTCCAATAGCCAGTCCACTGATTAAATGAGCAATCACTAATCCAATCCTGATTTATGCGTCTTGATGAAAGCTTGTATATATAAAGGAGTCATTGGATGAAATGCAGTAACAGAACAGGGACCAGTACCATAGAGTATGCTCTTGTGCCAAATTGAAAGTCTTTACAATGAGATCATGTATTTTCAAGAGGATATGTAATGAAACTGGCAGTGGATGAGACACCATTTGTTAGCTTCCTAAAGGAAAAATGTTCCCTTGCAAGACAGAGAATTCAGAATTCTAGCAGAATAACAATAGCTATCTTTTAAAGTATTTTTGAATTTTACACTTTGATCGGTCTTCTCTAAATTCTTTTCTGCCTTTAAACTTTTTAGGCTGTGTCCAAAGTTTTTATAAGGAATTTCTTTGCTCTGAAAAACAACATTAAGTCTAGTGCAAATGTACTGAAGTCAGAGAAATCATACTAGCTTTATACCATCAGTGCTGAGATGAGAGCATATCTTCTGGTAACAAGTAATATTATGAAGATTCAGGAATATAGATTTATTTCTCCTGAAAGATCTCTTTCTACTGTCAGAAACTAGGCAACCAATGCAATGGTACTAGTGCTGAAAAGCACCCAAGATGTAAAATGGTAACCCAGAGGTCCATGACAGCTTCAGTCAAATTAATACATGGTATAGAACTGTGCAATTTATGTATAGGCTTCCAAAGAATAATATATCATTCTCTTTTAGTAGTAAGTAGAAATTTCTCTACCTTGAGGATAAAAGAAGAAATCATATTTTATTGAGTCCAAAGAAACTGTGGGGTAGCTATTACGCCTAAACTAATGCAGCTACAGATACACTTGTTAAAATCAGAATGGCTACAGCTGTAACATTGTTGTCATAATATCCTTCCCCTTCACACCCTACCAGTTTTGTATTTTTTAAGGTTCAAAATTAAGACTTCTCTCCCTTCATTGCTGTTAACCTTTCGTAGAATTTTGAAACATTAGCAGTGGTTTTAGCAAGTTAAGTTAAAATCATCTTGGATTAAAATGTTAACTTAATATCATGCTAGTTGTGTTGGTGTTAAGTGTTGCAGTGCTCCAAAACATTTAAAAGGAGCTGAGTGCCTGATATACGATCACCTAACAGAAACCTTCATTTCCCTTAATTGTATATGAAACATACTTGCCAGTTCTGTAGAAAAGCAGAGAAGAGCTCAAAAGCAAACAATAATCTTGGAGCTGAGCAGTTGCTTCCCAGAGTAGAGCAACAAGTTTTCAAAAAGATCAAAACAGCAGCACTAGTTAAGACATTCTTTAAAACAAACATACACAATTGTATAGCAACTGCTTTTGTGAAAACTTTGGATTTTGCAGACAGCTTGTGCTCATTGAAAAGGTGGTATTCCCTACCTGGATTCCTCTAAAATATCCTTGTTTAGGGTTACAGACTTCTGTCAGAGATTTCTTTAACTCTGTGGACTATAATAACAAGTTCCTTTAGATAATTAGAACTTTAGAAATATTTCAGTGGGTATTTTTTTCCTTTTCAAAGAATTTTAAGTAGCTTTAGAGGATTCCTGTGGTTCTTTGTGTTGCACTGCATGCTAAAGCTCTCCCCTCCCCTCGATTTCTGTGCCTTTATCTGGAAGGAGTTAAACAGGTAAGCGTTCAGCTTAAGTTTGAGGCATCTTATTTGCATTTATTGTGTCCACGTAGGCACAGCTCACTCTTCCCAAAATGTTTGGTGAGCCATACATCAACACAGTCCAGTAAACCAGCAGGCAAATTATATTTACATAACACTGTGGTAACTACAAGCAAGAGTGGCTGGGTTTTTCAGAAGAATCTCATAAGGAAGCAGACCGAAGGCTGTGTTTTCAGTAGGACCATGTTAACATACCCTTTAAAATTGTGTGTTGACTGTGACCCCACAACAGTCAAGGACAAAAGGTCCTTCTCAAAGAAGGCTCAGTCTACCTAGTTTAAGTTGATGTGAATTACCCTCCATCTTCCAGTGATGAGAGACTTTATGAGTTTTGGTGTGGAGCTTAAATGAGGAACTTAACTGGTTTAATTTTTAGGTAGTCATCAGCAAACAAAATGAAGTCTTCTATTAAGGATATCCATCTGTTACGGGTCAGTGATTTTTTTTTTGGCTAGAGGCAGAGGCTGCTTCAAGTCTTGGCATGAACAATAGATTCACATGTGAATTGTGAGGAAATCTGTGCTACCACAGCAGAGGTACTAACAATAAATGTGCCTCACTCTGACATTTGCTCATCTGACCTTTTTCACACAACAAAATCATCTGAGGTAATTTCTTTTCCCAGTTCAAACTGAGTCTGCCTACTAGCTAACTAAGCAAATGCAAATACAAGGGAGATATAGCATATAGAGAAAAAAATTTACCTTGCCTTGTAACAGATCATGGCTTAAAAGAGCTAATTTGCATTGGTCTTAGTTTTAAGAAGTGGAAATAAGCTCATGACAAGAGCTGTTGTAAGACAGAAGAATCAGCAGATTTTACTTCCTCTCTTCCATGTCAGAGTTTTAGACACTGAGCTCCACTATTCTTAGGGAACTTGCAGCTTTTCAACAGCTCCTCACAGACAGGAGACTTATTAAAATGTGAAAAGTTCATTCTACTGTGACAGGAATTAACCTTTATTATTGTGAACTTTGAAATCTGTGAAGTATCAACTTAAGAAATCTCTTTCATTTTAGACACTAACAACTGAATGGTGATTACAGTTCAATTCTGTCATAGTCTGTGGCAAAGGGAAAATTGCCTAAAACACATAATATAATTAAACTGATACTATAAGAAAGAATAGAAACAACGTGCTGTAACTTTCAGGAAGAAAGACTTCTGTTCTACTGTAACCTTGAGACAAGATTTATTGAGAAAAAAAAGAGCTGATTCTCTTCCCTTCCCTGTTTCTCAAACATACCTTAGAAGCACCAATCCAAAACCATAAATCCTACATAACATTCAAGGGAGCAGAGCACTAGAAATGCATTGGCTTCAGGAAAGCTCTAAGAATTCTTGTTTCACATTATATATCTAAGCTAAAATTTAAGCTAATTAGCTCAGATACTTTCATCATCTCCATGTGGGTACCTTTCCAGAGTGCAGTGGAAGGCTGTATAAAGGCAGCTGCTCAGAGATATATACAGAGTATATACAGAGATATACTCGGGTATGGCTCTGACAGTGTTGCTTTAGGCTTGCATTTTTTGCCACCATGCTTATCTGCAATAAGGAATTGCCCACAGTCCTCCATCTCTGCCTGCTCATGAAAACACAGAGTCATTTGCAAAGTCATATTCAGGTTGATATCCTGATCATTTTTGTCTCCTTTTGATCGAGACAAGAAGAGCTTATATACAGCTTCCTATCTTAAGCAATGCATTCGCAACTTTAACTCCAAATTCACTAAGGCTTTTCTGTTCACAACAGGATACCTCACAGCTAACAAGTTAATGTGAAATAAGCTTGTCTTTCTTTAGGCCACTGGATTTTCAGCTTCGCTCTCTAGTTACCTGAAGTCTCACAGCATTCAAGCTGTCCTTTTTTTTCCCCGGGGGCAAAAAGTCGCAGTCCTGTAAGCTCTGTTTCTCTTCTCCTTTACTGAGAGATACTTGTAGTGTCTTATAATAGTGAGGAAATGAAGAAGATATGAAAAATTTGTAGAAATTATACCCACTTTTCTGATCTATATTGAGAATATATGCATGGGAAAGACTTATAGGGATGTCTCACAAAGCTATGTGTGAGAAGAGACAAGTAAAAGACTTCTGAGGCTTCAGACTGACTTCAGAAATTACTGAAGCCTCATTCCGCTCCTTTTCCATTTAGTTTGATGTAATTTTCTCTTATTTTTCCCTTTTTTAGATTGATGTAGGCTAAGAAAATATAGGTAAAATCACAGAGCTGCATATTATATTTAAAAAGATTCAAATCTAGATCTTTGCTTAAAAGCTTCTGACAGGGACATGAGGTTCCTATAAGCTGAAGCTGTCAGTATAAAGCCTCTTTGCCAAAGCTAGAGATTGGTTGCCAAAAACTGTTGAATGAACAATGCTGTTTCAGATAGAAAGGAAAAAATCTCTTTAAAACATTGTTCTTATGGCTATTTGTATTTTGTGTCCATGCATTCATTGTTAGTGGAATGCTGAGGCCTCTGGCTGGGTGCTGAAATCCAGTAAGTACTCAGGGATACTGTAGTCACACTGATTTCAAAAGGTGGTAGAAAAAAGTGCCTATAAAGAGAGTGCTTATGCTGGCAGACACAGATGGAAATGAACAAGCTCTGTATGCCTTGCTCCTGCCAATTCTGGTTTCAAAAGCATGTCGGGCCTTGCTGGGAAATAGTTTATTACTACACTGAAAGCCATGAAGCTGTAGTAACTCTCATTCAGGTGTCACGCAGGCTATCAAGCATGCATGTCTCTATGTTCCTGCAGACATACCTTAACAGGTATATTTAATATCTATACCTTATTATATGTAAGAACATGTTTTTGTTTTCATTTGCTTTTTCTCAGCATACCTACCACTAGTGGAACCAATATCACAGATAATGAGACACAAAACATGCTAATGCTCTATTTCTCCTGCACCATGAACTCAAGATGCTCGTTGGACTCAGACATCAAGTTCTTCAAAACTGTAGACTTCTTACAGTTCTAGTAACATAGAAAGATTATTACATGGGTTTGCATTATAAAACTAATATTCCACTGTGTTCTTCCAACACCAGCAATAGATACCGACATAGCATCTAGTACAAGATTAGAAAGAATTCATAGCTGTTTCCCACTTCACAGCAGTTGTTACTTCCAAGTATCTTACCTGTTTCCTCTAATTATGGCTCTAATTGTTAACAATGTATCTTAGCTACAATTAGATCTGCATTTCAGTAATTTCCAGGTTATTAACAGCCATGTATTATGTCTTATGAAACATACAGGATGTGGTTTTGACTGTGGAATCCTGAAGCTTTTTGCAGCTTTATAGAAACTGTTACTTTTAGAGGACACTTTTCAGGTGTATGTTTTTCTCTTCTCTGAGTAGAAAAGGAACATAGATAGCATTCAGACAAATTGAGAAGTATAAATTTGCAATTGCATGATTGGAAAAAAAATGATTACAGTGCATCTAGATGTAATATGTTTAAGGAAGAAATGCTAAACTTTGGATAAATCATCTAGAATGGCAAGAAAAGGCACAGTCTTGAATTTGTTTCCTTAGTTTCATTTGCATCCTAATATTTTCTTATTTTATGCATATGAGAACATAAGCAATACATTTCAGGGAACAAAATGAATTATTGCTTAAGAAATAGTATGAAATGTGAAGCTTGAATGGAGCTTTAAAGCTCTAGTCCATCTCTCCTGCAACAAGCAGGAACATCTTCAACTAGATCAGAGCCCTGACCAACCTGACCTTGAACACTTCCAGGAATGTGACGTCTATTGCCTCGACAGGCAATTTTTTTCCAGTGTTTCATCATTCTCATTATTAAAAAATTCTTTCTTATATCCAATCTAAATCTACCTTCTTTCAGTTTTACACCTTTTCTTGCAACAACAGGCCCTGCTAAAAACTGTTCCCGTCTTTCTTACAAGTCCCCTTTAAGAACTGAAAGTCACAAAAGGATGTCTCTGGAGCCTTTTCTTCTCCATGCTGAAAAATCCAACTCTCTCAGCCTTCATTCATAGAAAATATGTGCCAGCCATCTGATCATTTATGTGGCCTTCCTCTGGACCTTCTCCAACAAGTTCACATCCTGCTGCTGGAGGCCCTAGAGATGAATGCTGTACTTCATTTAAGATCTCACCACAGTGGAGTAGAAGGGTGGAGTCACCTCCCTTGACCATGTTGGCCAGGTTTCTTTTGGTGCAGTCCAGGATATAGTTGGCATTCTGGGCTATGAGTACACATTGTTGGTTCCTGTCCAGCGTTTCATCCACCAATGCCCCCAAATATGCTCTAGGTCTCTTTATCCCTCAGTATTTAATGATACTGGGGGTTGCCCTGACCCAGGTGCAGGACCCTGCATTTTCCCGTGTTGAACATCATGAGGTTCACACTGTCTCAAGCTCACTTCTTGGCCACCATGAGAAAGGAGTGGACTGTAGGAAGTGTATGGAAGGGGAGACAATACCTGTTTTAGAAAGAGTTGAACTGCTGTTGCTTTAAAGTTACAAGTATTTGAGATGTGAATATCTTTCTAAATTGAAAACATCTGAAAGTCACAATTTAGCTTTCAAGGACTAATACCTTGCCTGCAAAGCCAGATAGTTCCATAGGAGAATGGCTGCTGTTTAATGTATAATTTTATCATATATTCCCTATGCCATGTTGACCTATCATACAAAAATAACAAACATCCATAGAACAGATTGTGCTGACACTTGCAGTCAATCACTGCAGTTGAATCTTCATTAATCATCAATGAATGTGATCTGGTAGATTTAATTTGATTCTTTTAAGTGAAGCATTTTTCACAGCCAATTTACTTAACCTGACATAAATATATTTTTTCTTTCTTGTAGCATTGTATGTACATATCCACATAAAACACTGAGTTCAAATGTGGCTTTGTAAAAACTGAACCCTGAATTTTTAGGTTTGTGGTGATCCACTGCTTGAGGAAATTATATATGACTGCCACTTACATTCACACAACTGTCACTGCAAAATCAGAACATCATATTGAAATTAATGTTGACCTTTTTCCTGCCACTGACAGTCATGTCACCAGAAACAGTCCTATAGTCAAAGGAGCTGTGAAATGATGTATTTCTAAGCCTCTGACTTTTCAGTTGTTACTGCTTTAAAAAGTTTAAAAGTTTGCTTTTTGAACTAATTTGTAATATTAGAATGAGAGGAAAAAAAATATTAAGCTGCTATTCAGATAGTACTTATTTTCTTATGTTACTTCAATGTGCAAATAATAGAGAAGGCTGAAATTTACCCTACTCCTCTTAATTATTACACTGAGGGTATTCATACTACATATATTTTTCAACTTCACATCTGTTTCATAGTGCTTCGTTTGATTTAGCTGTGGGTAAGTCGGCAGTAATCTATTTTGTCTTTCTTTTTTGCCTAAAAAATAGCTTTCTTTTGTACTTGAACTGAATGGTTGTTTTTCTCTTGTATTTTGAAATTTGAGGTCTCTTTTATTTTCATTTATTCCATACATAAAACATAGCTTTAAACTCAGAATGAAATGAGTAGTTTTTCTTTTCTAAACTTCTGGACTTGTGGGGCTGATCAACTTACTTTAGAGATGGGAAATCCAGTTGGTTGAGGAGTTTCAGGTTACTTGTTTTTTGATTTGTGAACCTTAAGACCTTTTCAACTTTTAGTGATCCCCCAAATCCTTTTAAACAAGGAATGTTAAATATATTTTATTAGGAGGAGAAAAAAACAAGAAGAGAAAATATCTTCTACTGCACACAGCCACCTGGCTCCTGTGAAAATCAGCCATATGCAAGTACTATCTTGTTATTATTCCTGGTTTGCTATTTTAATGTCTTGGTGCTGGAAGTTTCAGTCCCTGTTTTTAATTTTTTTCCCTTGCTTTCATTATCTTCCCATGACAAAATACTGGTCATACTGGTAGTACTGCAGAAAAATCAGTCATCAAAACTCTGTATTGTGAGAATATCCAAACACTGCTCCATAGCCCATCTGATGCTCTTCACTCCTCATTGAATAAATCATAAAGTCATAGGATTGGAGGGGACCTTCAAAACCATCTAGTCCAACCCCCCTGCAGTGAGCAGAGACATCTGGCACTAGATTAGGTTTTTAATGTCTCCAGGGATGGGGCCTCCACTACCTCTCTGGGCAACCTAAATGGAGGCTTTACACATGTAAAGGAGTCCTGTAGGGTACAGAAGTTCTGAAAGGGCAAGTCCTTTGTACAGCAGTTCACAATTGGGAAAGTAATTTTCAGGTGGAATTGTAGACAAATGGACAAATACCTGATGAGGAGAGATTGTGAGTCTCAAAAGTATAACTGGAAGGAGATTACCAACAGAGAAGTTCTGTTTTGCGGCTGTTTCAACTCAGAGTGCACAAGCAGTAGAGAGATGGCAAAGTGGAGTACGTGCTTTGATAGACGAATGCAGTGTAAAACTTATGGATCTCAGAGGAAAGACTCAACTTAGATGCCTATAAAAATGCTTAGACAAACCATAAGAATTAAGGTCTGTTCTGCCTGGTACATGACATTTTTCATGACTGTCTTTCTTGGATAGTACTAAGACCCAGGAATCTACCCTGATTGTATTCCCACAAGAGAGAAATGAAGAGAAATATAAATTAAGAGCCTAGATACAGAATATTTGAGATAAAGAGCATTCTGGACTTTCAAAAGAATCTCTATCAATGAAGCAGCAGCTTTCAGTAATCAGAAAATTTTCAGCTTATAAGGTATGTCCCTCAACTTGGACTTTTTGAAAAGACAAAAAATGGGACAGGCTTCCTATCTTCTCCTTCTTAATCCTTTGGTTTATATGGAACAGTAGATTAGTCTACATGCATTTTACCCTTCCTTGTCCTGATGTCTATAAACTTAGCTTTAGGTCCCTTACAAATTCATCATGAGAAGAGATTCCCAAAGTCTCACTCTCTGAAATGGAAACCAGTGGCATGAAATATATCCAGAACAGTAATCAGGGTCATCATCTTGCAGTAAATTATGACTAGGATGAGTCTTCAAGAGGGATTTCAGAGTTATGTTTACATGTAGTTTGGGACATCAGTCATAATGCTGTCAAACAGCATGAAGAATATGAAGATGGATTGCTTGAACATCATTCTATAAGTTTATATGATGCAGACTTTATGGAAGTGAATTGCTACAGCTATTATCTACCTCAGAAAGGCAACCAATTGAAACAGAATCTTTCATTCACTCCTTTACCACAGAGACAGTCCCCTAAGGTTGGGACAACTTGTTTGAACAGTGAAGTCAAGTTGGAATTTTCTGTACCACACATGTCTATAGAGTTCTAATTTATACCCTGCCGGTCTGGTTTGTTTCATCAGCAATAAATGTATTTAAAAGAAAAAGGAGGAAAAGAGGGAAACTGTAATCATAGTTTGCTTCAAGGATGAATGTAGTTAAAAAACATTTTTTATTCCTTTCTCCTTCTTATTGATCCTGTATGGCAAGAAGCATAATTTAAAAAGAGAAACATCTCTTTGAGTATTAAAAAGGGAACTAAATGCATTCCTTCTATCTATTAAACAAATAATTTCTTTTTCCTGTCTGTCATGAGCAAAGATGTTATGATTTACAACTCCAGCTAGTATAATGTGAAAATGCAAACTACACACAACTTAGGGCTTTTGTTGAACAATGCATTCCTAATAATATTTTTCTGTACTTTCATATGACTATAGCTGTTCATCTTTGATCTTAGTATCATATTTTTTCCTTATTTGATAAATAAAGCAATAAGAGGAGTAACAATCAGTAAAAGTGAAGGTTTTTGAGTATAGAGAGATGAGTGTTTGGAGCATAATTGAGATTTTTTGTGATGCATTTTTTTCTTGCTTTTGGGATGTTGAAAGATTTTTTCTCTCCTTTAAAAATGCAAGTGTAGACATAATCGACATGGGTGACTTGTACACTCTCAAAAGCTTATGTTTCATCTGATGCTGGAATTTAAATAGTATTTGCAGTATGTGATGGTATATTGAGAAACAGCATCTGAGAGGGCAAAGCCATTGTTTAAGGATGAGGAATTTTTTTAGTGGAGAAAGCTTTCAAATATTCCACAAATGAAAACAGTGTCAGGAATTGGAAGGAACCTCGAAGGACCATCTTGTCCAATCACTCTGCCAGAAGCTAGAGATGAAATTTCAGCATCTGACTCTGATTACATTCTGGAATGGAGCTATTTCAAGTGAAGAAAGCCCATCAAAGAAACAAATAGGAAAAAGAATTTATAAACGTTTATTCATAATCTTTTTGTAGAAGTAGTAATAATAATTTCACAGAATACAACCCAAAATGCCTAAAGAGCATTTGATTTAGATCTAGATACATTTGTGATCTATGCAGTTTTAGCATTGTGGATATTGAGTGATTTTTATATCAAATAATGCTGCCAGGATGCTCTTTCCCTGGTAGTATTTTGCAAAAGGAGCTAGAATTAGGTTATAATGAGCCTCAATGTGTTTTATTCTGCTGGATTAAAGAACACTTTTTCTTACATGATAGCATTTCAAAAGTGATCAGTCTTCACTTCCGTGACAAGTTTTCAAGGAGGATCTTGAAGAGAGAAGTTAGAGCTTTCTGAGGATCCTGTTATGCTATGAGATTTTTCATAAGGTGACTCAAAATAGCACAGTGGTAGTAACTGAGATCTCTTTAAAACTCTGGCCTTGTTTAAAATTGTTGAGCTCTTTTGAAAACCTGGTCCTATTGTTGTGTGATTTGATTAATGATACTTACAGGCTTAACAATGACATGCAAATACAACCACAGACAACCTGAAATATCTGTGCAACTTGCCACATCTGAGTAGGTGCTTGAGATGAATCACATTTGTAACTTCAAAGTGTATAACTAGTAAATCAGTAGGGTTATTCTAACAGATGAGATAAGTTAAAGATGAAATGTTCTCATGCATGACAAATGTACTGGATGGAGAAAAGAGTTCTGATTGAAGGCACATGCTCAAAGAATACAGCATGTCAATAAATGATTTTAAAAAGTGTGCTTTAAAAGTTGAACTTACAGATCTTTGTTGACAATGTTTAATTTATATCTTGTTAGATTTCTCCTCCTATATCTGCATATATTTCAGGATTTTACTCAATAGAGGTGTAATTTGTTGTTGGGGGTCAGACTTAACACACAGAATTGTCGGATGAGCTTTATTTGTCTTCAGTAGGTTCTTTGTGCTTCTGTGACTCATAGAGTATAGATTTTTACTGTTCTGCCATATTTCTCGCTGCAGTTGTGCAAACTTCATGCGCTTAGCACTAGTACATCATTCTACCGAAAATAAAGAGATTTGCCTGTTCCTTGGTGTAACATCTTCTTAAGAACATAAGACATGACATCTATAAATCTCCTATCAGCTTGATCAGGGTTTGCAAACATTAATTGACAAAGAAATACTTGCATCTTTCTTGCTAAATATAGAGAGATAAATGTCTTTACCTTATGCATTGTGAGCAATTAATGAAACCTTGCATCCATTTCCATAATTAAAAAAAAACCAACCCTCTTGCAATAAAGACCTTAGCAATTACTAGCCAGTTTCCCCAGATGCTTTGTACGTCCACTTCAATCTATTTGCACAGTATTGGTGTTGTATTACATCATTCTGTCAGCTGATGCTATAATCATGGTGCTGTCAGTTAAATTTCAAAACCCAGCAAAGTGGAAGATGCCTGTATGTTTTAGACAAGGCTTTCCCAGTTCAAGAAAAAAACAACAATCAAATAACAAAAAGGTTAAAAAGATGAATGCAATATGTGTAAACATTGTCTGGAACTTATATGCTGAAAACTATTTAGATCCACTAATAGATGCATCTAGAAGTGTTCTAGCTTACGTTACTGAATTTGTCAGCAATTTACTGTTCGTTTGTGCAAAGTGACCACATTACACCTTCTTGAAGTTCAGTTTCCTGGTTTCTGTAGGCAGATAATGGAAGTAGTTTTGAATATGCTCATTGTGTTTGGGCAAAGTTTCCTCTGAAATCAGTGAGGATCTGTTAGAAGGGTTCTTACTGCCTGAGAATCAGGCTGTAATTAATCTTTACAGAATGCTTGGAAATTAGTGGATCAAAGTAATTCAAAACATTATCATTTGTGTTTAAGGTATGAACATGTTTGCGTAACCTGCTCAAGGTTATAGTAGATAATGGGATGCGATTGTAGGGAAAACTCCCTTTGATAGAACACATAGCACAGATTAACATTGTCATAGCATGACACCTTCAATCATGCTTGAACTGTTACATCATAGATGAAAATGCAGTCCCTTGTCTAGTGGACAGGCAATTTCTCTGAGATGTATTCTTAATGATAAAGTGGACAACTTAGAAAAGTGTATGAAAAAATCCTTGCTGTTGCCTAGGTTACTGCTGCAGAAACACTCAAATAGATGGGGAAAAAATACAGAAGGTACAAAAGTTCCCACTTAGAGGGGAAGTGCAGTTTACATCATGGCAGAAGAGAATCACATTGAATACACAAGGAAACAAAGACACTTACTAACCACTTTAATAACTATGAAAGAATATTCAGCTTGGATTTATTTCTAGTAAAATAATCAAGTGGTTTCTGGCTAGACACATAATATAAACCTGCTGGATGGACTAATAAAGGTACTGTGATTTCCCTTTAAGGTAGTAACTTTGACAAAAGTAACTCTCCCAGGGATTTTTACTGATTGAATTTATCTATTATCTCATTTCTTTTACATCTCATTTATATGCTATTATTAGCATATAAAATTATTGTAACTTTCATTAGTAGAAAATGGAAATCAGAGATTAGAATAATACAATAGTTCTTGGGCTAATGAAGTAGATGATATGTTTGATTATTAGTGGCCATTAGTGGCCAAACTTATGTGATATAAAAGAAATCCTGTAACAGACTCAACACAAAAAGAGCTGGTAGCAAATAAAAAAAAATCCATTCAAAGCAATCACTGAGGGATGATATAGAACAACTGTGTAGACATGATGGTCAGAGGAAAGGAAGTGATGCATAAACTTTTAATATGAAGACCCAAAGTCACAGCCTGCTAAGTGATTTAGAATTAGTTGTGTCATTACAGTCTGAATGTATCTATTTGTAGCATCTTTACCCCTCTTCTGCAAATAGCCACAAGGAGATCAAGAAGTCTCAGCTGCACCCATGCCATAATTGTATCCATATTAAAAATGTTTCCTTCATGTTTCATAACTGGGAATTTTATTAATTCCTTGCACTTGTCAAAAAAGTGACACAAAGTAGTTGCTGCTCTTTGACAATGCATTTGATGATAATGCTTTCAAAAAACTTGGATGTATTGCTTGCTATGATTGATAAACAATATGTCATTCTATTCGCTTTTCTGGAAACAAAATTCCAAAACTATCCATTTTACAGTATAGAAGCACAAGGCATATACAGCTACAGTAAACAAACATTTAAATGGATGAATAATATTTCATTGCTCACCCAACTTCACATTCTAACCTTCAATGAATCAATAGGCTTCTTGAACAAGACTAATATGTGTGTATATGAGTGTTCTACTGAGGGATATATTCACCTTTTTGCATAACTGACTGGCCTAGTTTTCAAGAATGAGCAAACCTGGGTATAGAGTCTTGATATCTTAAGCTACATATAGAGCTGCAGATAAATACAAATGCATAGATGTGTAGTGGAGTGTAAAAGCAGAGAGTGTTCAGGCTTGTGTCTTGCAAGGTAAAACTGAAGAAGAGAAGGACAGTGGGTGCTTTCTGACTCCCCAGGAAGTCCTGTTTTTCTGCCAAAAGCTTATTACGTCTGGGAGATTCATTAGTAGGGAATAACATTGAATAAAAGCAGGTTCATTTCATTTGGATCTGAGATAATACATCTGTGAATTGAACTGAACTGCCTGGGAGCTGCAGGACTTCACAAGAGCTTTTGCCGCAAAGAAGAGGTTTAGAACTGAGTGGACATAGAAGAGTGTTGGCAAGGAAAATCATCTATTCATTTTGGTACCTCCCTTTGAATCTAATAAAGCTCAGAGCTCACTTCAGAATTTAGACAGGGCTTAGACCAGTGTTGTAAGGATGACTCAACATGTTTTTCAAATGTGAAGTTTTTTCATTTTCATCCCTTTTATCTTCCTAGTGATGTATAAACTTGTAAATTCTTCCATAAGCAAAATTCCCATTAGTTTGAAGGAGAGATTTTTCTGATGAAGATGACATAGCAGGGTATGTTTAAATTCTAATCCATACTCATACATCAAGCTATGTCTGTATGCCTAGGCAGCTATGAAACCTTACAGAAAATTAAACAGAAACTAGGCTCTGAGCCCAGGAAAACCAAATCACTGTTGCCAAAACCCAATATACTGAAACATTATACATCTGACATAATACCAAGTAGTCTCATTAGCTTTGTGTTTGCAAAATTCCTTTCTTTGTATTGTTGGCTTTTATAGCCTCCTCAGATTGATTCTGCTTGTAAGAAAGCATGTAGGCCTCTGCTTTAAGTTGTCCAGCACTGCTCCAGTGCTCAGGCCTGAAAAACAAGCACATTATACTTACTTAGCTTTTGCTTATGAAATATTCCCAAAATCATGCCTCTGTCCTTGAAAAATGATTTAGTTGTCCACACTGCAGTCCCTCAGAAGAAAAGGAGCAACAAGCACTGCACGTAGTTGAACTCCTTGTCCCAAAGGGAGGATCCAAAACATGTGTTATCTTTTTCTTGAGGTGCAAATGATTTCTTAGTTCAATACTGGGTAAGAGCAGCTGTAGGCACTGCCCAGTTTGTACAGGAAAGATCATGCTTTCACTGTTGTTCAGTAAATAATGACTCTCCTTTCTGCATGTTTTCTTTGAAGCCTTTGATCACTAAAGTGAAGGCTGTGATTGTCTCTATTCATTTGGGTTTTTTCTTTCCTGACTGACTCACCATTGTGTGATCCTGAGGGGTACACATTCCAACAGTAGAGTGAATCAGCCAAAACAGAGCCATGTCATTCTTGAATCGAGCAGATTGTGCATATTCAGAAGCACCTCGGTTGCAAAAAGTAAAAAGCTTACTCAGCGTAATGTTAGAGCCACAGGGAAAGGAGCTTGCCTTGTGCTAAAAAAGTTGTGGCACACACTTCAGTAAGGATTTTAATATCTGTATCCTGTGTTATATTTAAGCTTCTGTGAAGTCTTACAGGAAACAGATATTTTGAGATGTATTTGAACATAGAGAAATCTGATGTAGTCTGTCACAGAGTGTGAAATCAAATAAAATGGAAATACTGAGTTAGGGTGTGGCAGAAAAGGATGCTGAACACAGAACAACATTATTTAAGCAGTGTTGGTAGGCAGGACAGGTTTGACATGGTTTGGCTTTACATGAAAAAGAAATAGTTTCCTTTGCGACAAAGCCATTTTTCACCTTTTTTTGCAGTACATCATACAAAGCTGAAACACAACAGTGAATCATAGAATCAC
>VZTY01032235.1:0-22256 GCA_013400935.1 Turnix velox
AACCATTCTATGATGCTATGAAGTTTATGCTGCTTCTTGGAAAATTCTTGGAATATAATTTTTCTAATTTTGAATAAATTAAAAATTTATAATAAATCAGCTAACTTGTTAAAAATATTTAAGTCATTCAAAGTGGATTTTAAAAGATTTTTTTTCTACGTAAGTGCTTACATATATATATATGTACATAAATATATATTCCCTACTGCCAAAACATTGTGAGAACTTCTTCCTCTTTTTTTTTTTTTTTGCAGATCAGAGATATATTTAGGTTGTGGGATTGTTTAGTAACTATTCAGGGGAATATGGCGAGGAGTTCAAGAGAAACTGAAGAATTCACAGTTATCATCTTAATTTGAAGTCATTAAGGCTTGACTGTTTCTACATTAGCACACTGTGCATGGAGAAGTGTTTGCATGCAATCTAGTGATGATAATTTGCTTGGCTGCTGTCAGCAATATTATATTTGTAAATTACTGAAAACTTTCTACAGTGTGTGCTTTTCTGAGAGCAAAGCAGGCACCCTATTGACCTAAGAATATGGCCCTGAAATGAGAGACGGAGTAACATCTACTCTGTTGTTCACAGAATCACAGAATGTTTTGGGTTGGATGGAACCTCAAAGATCATCTATTTCCAACCCCCCTGCCATGGGAAGGCCTCCCACAAAAAAACACAGGGTTTTTTTAATTTCTTTTTTAATACTCCCAACAGCACAAGGCAAGAACTGGAGATCCTCTGTTCAAGCCACCACCTTACCCACCCTGTGTGGTGCACAGCACAGCCCTGCACCCATCCTGTACTGAATGGAAGGGGCACAACTTCCTAAATTTAATTTTTGATTCACCACCCCCAGTTTCAGCAACCCCAGTAGCCATCACTTGGGCAGGAGGAAGCAAACAAGGATCTTTGCTGTTGTGTTATCCATCCTGACCACCTGCTGAACACCACAACCAGTAAGACACTGGGTTCCTTCCCTTTCAGTGACAGGGGTGAGGATCCCATCCTAGATGAAGCAAATTTTCTGCACCACATGAGGCTGCTGGAGAGGTCAGTGATGTGGAACTGAGTCTGAAAGCCAAAGTTTCTCTCTCTCCTCCAAGATTCAGACATGCAGCTTGGGAAGACATGAGTCATCATCAGATTAGGAGAAAACTAACATTAAAAAAAAAAATCCCCTAAACTTCACAAATATACTTAAGCAATGCCTTTGAGAGAAAACTGCCATTTCCATTAAAAAGAAATTCCTGGTAAGGAAAGAAACCCCCCAAAGGAAAAAGGGCTCCTCTCTGCTGTGTGTCACTGTGTGCAGCTGAGCTCCAAAGCGACATTTTTGATAGCAACATTTGTGGAACCCCAAGTGGACACCCAAAATAATTTTATTTAAGTGATTTTTAAACACACAGGATCATTAGCTCTGCTTCTGTAACTGAGGACCAACCACAGCTGCTTTGCTTCAAAGGATCAATTTGACTTCTGTTCCCTGACATGTTGTTGAACCTAAACCATTGACTGATGATCCAACCCAGTCCCCAGGCTCCTCTGGTAATTCCAGTGCTCCCCAAGGGTTATCACTTAACATGTAAAAGTACATTGGACTTGATAGGATAAGGTGTCTCTACAAAGGACAAGAATGTCTTTGCAAACAGAAGAACCAAGGTGCTGATTAAAACCAAACAAGGTAAACACGAATGTCACCAAAACTCAATTTATATACAGAAATTGCAAAAGTAACTTTGCTATAAGAATCAAGATTTTGATTTTCATATTGGATGTATCGGGGGAGTCTGTGAATCCCAATTCCATTGAAGCCAGCGGTAAAAGGGATCGGGACATTTGCAGCTGGGAGACACGAGGATAAAAGGAAGCTGTGCTCTCCAGCAATTTGAGAGACCACACCTAAGGAATGTCTCAGTGGACTCTCTCTCTATTCAAATAAAGTCAATTCTTTTTCAGGACTCCTCTGTCTCCTTTGGGAACACTCCCACCTCAGCCAACAGGGATTTTCTAAACAAACTGTATTTTATATATAGAAAAACTATACTTTTTAAAAAAGGAACAATTCTGAAAGAGAGTATATTCATTTTAGTCCCCAAACTTCTGTGAATTAAAAGCTTTGTATAAGAACAAGCACCAGTTAGCTAGAACTGACGCTTAGTCATGTTAGCCACTTAGCTGATTAGTGAAGAGTAGTAACAGTTACTAGATTATGTGATTTTGCAAATTCTGTTGTCCTAGTAAAGGCTCCTGTGTAAAATGTGAAAGGTTTACGTTCTGGTTCCTGTACTTTACAGCAATCCAATCTCAACAGAATCTTCTTCTAGGACCTTGATCATACTCTTCACAGCACGGATGCAAACCAGGTGGTCTACTCACTTTTTATGGGGCACTTGTACCAATGTAGTTAGAGAACAAAGAAATTAAGTACTGAGCTTTCATCATTCACGCTCATTATTTATATAACAAAGGATGAGAGAAATGTTAAAGGAACAGCTTTGCTTTACTCATATTAAAAACAAGCAAACAGAAAAACCCCAGCTGATTTGTATAACCAAAGGCATCTTCACAGACCAGAAAGTAAAAGCTCTGATGTTCACATACAACGAACATGCCTCCAGTTAATGATTATCAGGAGGGGATTTTTTATAGCCTTTAGTTTGTCCTTTATTCCTTCCTGAAAACTGCCTTAGGTAAGTTTAAATCCATTGCTTCCCATTTTATCCTACAGAATAGACTGCCTTTAAGATATCTTTCCAGATCTAAGAAGATTAGGTAAAAGAAAGATATCAAAGGAAAAAGAAAATTTAAAAAAAGCCAGAAAATACTTAGAAGCACAGGGAAAAATGGGTAAATTCCAAAGAAATAAGGTGGGAATTTCTCTTTATAATCTCAGTATGGCACCATGGCAGGGTAGAAAGATACAGTGTCTGCTTCTTTAAATAGAGCAGTTATCAGAATATTTTAGATTGTTATTTGAAAAGATCTGTTCTTTGTCTTTGATACATACTCCAGTAAGTTCCATATGGATTAAACTAACTAAAAACACCAGAAAGCATGTCTCACCACTACTCCAGCTCTGTAAACTCACAGGAACAAACCACATTAGAATGGAAATGGCTACAAGATGAAAATGAAAATGCTTTTTTTCCCTTCAGCATGGAGGGAATACAGTTCAAGCAGCAAAGGAAGAGGAAAGTAAAGCTTGGAGAGACTTGTTCTAATGTACACAAACATGCTAAAACCTAAAAGAATAATGAAGATTTCATGAGCTTCTGCCACAACCATTGTTTGCAAAGCAGTTGCTGAGGATTGATAAACAGCTTAGGAATGAACTTCTTCAGTGCTCCTTCTCAAAGAGCCTCTTGATTTGATGGTTTTAGTCTTCCTTCCAGATTTCAATTCCTTTTTTAAAATTTTTTTGGGGCTGAGGGAGAAGGTTGCTTTCTAGCTTTGTAGTCTTTTTCTTTGCAGAAGACGTTCTGCTTCTTTGAATGACAGCATTTTAAAATTTCAAGATATTTCACATCACTCTCTTGCCCAGTGGATCCAGAGTATCTGATTGCATATCCTGAGCTGCAGATCCTCATGCAGAGGCTTTGCTAAGCTGTATCATTGACATGGTGCAAAATGAAATAAGGACAAAAGCCCTTGAATATATAAATCTAAGTCATACAAGCAACCAAGGGCAATGTAGGATGAGCAAACTTTGACCGAGTTGAGATAAACATTAAGTTTGCATGCTTTCATTTTTTCTTTGGTCTGCACAAGTGAGTGGAACCGCCTAAAGGAACAGGATTTCTCTAGAGATTCTGCTGCTCTTAACTACATACAAACAACTATTCACTGTTTTTCTCTTCCCCTAACTAGAAATTAAGAAATAAACATGAGAAACTGGAAAATAAGCTAAATGTCTTGTGTAGTAAATTATTTAATTAGCTAGTTTTGAGAAATCATGAAATGTTCCTGACTAGACAGGGTTATGCAACTTAAGGAAGAACTTAGGTTCACTTAGACATTTTGTTTTTTTAAATAAATTATGAAACGCTGATTCTTTTGTTCGCTAAAAAAAAAAAAATCTTTATGCTCAGATTTAACCAAAATGGAGACATTCATACACACCAAAAATGTTGTCACTCTAAGATTTGCTGCAGAAGTCACAAGCTAAGATAGTATTGATTCAGCACCTAAGCAATTTGGCTTGGAGAAGAAACAAGCATGGAGTTCTGCTGAATATATGGTAGATTTTGAGTGTAAGAGAATCCTGTGTAAATGTTTGGGAGCAGTTCAAGCTAAACTAAATCCAAAAAAAGTAAAGGATTTCTAGAAAAATGACTACTCAAAAAATTGCCAGAGCTAACTGCTTAGTGCCAGAGGCACTGGGGCACTCCAAAGGGGGAAGAAGGTGAGGCCAGAAGTTAGTGAGATCATTCCTTACAACACTAGAGTGCTAAGATCAGTTTAAGACACTCACAAAGTGCTGCCCCACTTTCCATGTAGAAAGTTCCACATAAGTTCTAGATTCAAGCCAGAAAACTCCACACACAGTGATGTTTTCAACAGCCACAATGTGAAAATGCTGGAATTCCTCAGAAAAATCTAAGAAGACATTTTAATGATAATTAGTATCAGAAAGCCATTGGTCTGATTCCAATCCAATAATTCTTCTAGTTTTAACTTTGGCATTTTTAAGCTAAAGTTTTATTTAACGCTCCTGTTGTGTGCTTCAAGAATTACTATATTATGAATGATCCTGATGATAAAAGGATCTGGACTATCAAAATATAATTAGTTGTAAATGTTTTGGAACAGAGATGATCTTTTCAGCTGTGTTTACACATCATATAGCACAGACAGAGGCTGGACTGTAACCAAAATGATGAGAAAAAGCTTTTTCCCAGTGAGAGTGACAGAATATTGGAACAGGCTGCCCAGAGAGGGTGTGGGGTCTACTTCTCTGGAGACATTCAAACCCCACCTGGATGCCTTCCTGTATGACCTGATGGGGTGTTCCTGCTCTGGCAGAGGGATTGGACTCAATGATCCTTTGAGGTCTCTTCCACAGAATCTCTTGTGATTCTGTGATGATACTACAATGTGACTACAACACTGATGGAATGATAAATACCAGTGGCTGTCCCTATATGGAGCCTGTCTTTATCTCCACTTAAGAAAGCACTTAGACATCAGACCGATTCAATCCAACCAAAGCTTCCTATAGGTGGATTATTTTGAGTGCATCAAAGTATTTCTTAAAATTGGTACCCAAAATTTCACATGAGTGAGGTCACCTCTCAGTCTCCTCTTTTCCAACCTAAATAGCCCCAGCTCCCTCAGCCTTTCCTCAGAAGGGAGATGCTCCAAATCCCTTCATTATATAGTCTTATATAGTTTTCTCAGACAACATTCTGCATGGTAGACAATCATTGGTTGAGCATAGTATGTGTGGGTACACAATTTGATAGAACCATATGGTGTTGCACATACAGAATTGGTTAGAACACAGAGTGTTGTAGATACAGAATTGGTTAAATTATTATTAAATTAACTGGAACAGGTTGCCCAGAGAGGTTGTGGATGCCCCCTCTCTGGAGGTGTTTAAGGCCAGGCTGGAGAAATCTGGTCTAGTGGGGGTTGGAACTAGATGATCTTTAAGGTCCCTTCCAACCCAAACTATTCTATGATTCTATTATTCTATTATATCTGTGGCTCTGCCTATTTATTCAGTATATAAATTGCCTTCCTGCAAAGAGATCTGAAACAAGATTTCAGCAAATCAGAGAGGATATGGGTGGTTTTTCATACCTTTCATCAGATTGCATGGCATTTCTCACTTCAAGAAAAATGAAACAAATAATAATAAAAAGCAAAAGAAACCTCTTATTCTGGTGAAATTATAATAAATGTCCTTGAAAAGCACTTCTGGCTGTCTCCACTTTCTTTTCACTTTAGAGTGACTTAATTGCAAAATTGTTTGCAAAGGTTTAAGAGGAATTATTTTTCTAAGGAACATGGAAATAAAGCAAATGGAAGATACCAAGGTTCCCTCTCTTGAGATCTTATTCACTTGAGACAGATTTTTTTTTTAAATTCCACTTCTTACAAAGGTCTTTCTATTTCAACCTCCACCCTCTTCACCCAAATTCCACCTTCTTTCCCAAATCTTTTACTGTCTCTCAGGTCTGTCATATATCCCCACTTCTCTAAGCATTCCCCCAGTTTTTTAATTCCCCTTTTCATTCATGTGTTCCCAAATGGCATTTCTCTTATTCTGACACTCTTTTCCTTCCCAATTTAGTAATGCTTTGTATAACTTACTAAACCAGCTTGCATTCTCATTAGACAGTTCATTAGGTGCAGTGGACTGACCTAAGTTGGTGCAGTTAGCATTTACAGCTCTCTCACTACGTAGTCCTGATATTAGCATGTACTTTTGTATGCAGTACCAATTAAAGAAAAACCTATCTTCAAGCATAGGATAGAATTAAAATAGCTAGTTTTAGAAGGAAAGGTAAGATACAAAATGTAAAAAGCAAATCTAAAGTAAGAAACATCTACTGTATTTGAAAAAGGTTTTATACTGAGTCTTCCCTTTCCCTTCAGCAAAGTCAGAGTGCAATGGAACAGGCTTCCAGAAAGGAATAGCAGCAGCCTGGTTCAGTCTCTTCTGGCAAGGATTTGACAGATCTGCTTTGGGTAGGTCTAACACCCTGCCCAGCTTTTATCAGTTGAGAAACTATATATAAACTACAGGGAAGTGTGATGGTGACATGTTTTGTTTTGCGCTTGTTAAACCAGTAATTGTTATTGCAAGTATCTGCCATTCCCACCAGCATTTCCTTCTTGTTTACAATGAAGGAAACTCATTTGTTTTATACTGTGAAGTATAATTTACTTCATGGTTGGTTTCATTCTTTGCCCATCAACCCCAGATTTCTGAGAAAGAAAGGCAGTCAGTTTTACAGTGACCAGAATGAGCCATAACAAAAAACTACGGCTTCTTACTGATTATGATGGGATTTTCGGAAAGGCACACAGGATCAAAAACTCTCTTTTGAATCATATTAGCTAAGACTGACAATTATTGACTGTGCCCAGATTGGTTAATGATTTGTGGATACCTGCCCTTATGTTTGTATGGTCTTTAATTAAACTAGACAACTCTGGAAGAACTTAGCAGTGTGAAGCTGAGTGCCTGCGGGCCTTTGGCCACTTGTGTCTCCAGCAGCCACCTGGGCAGGCAGCAGCCCAGGACAAGGTTATAGCCCTGTCAGGAGTGCAGGGAAGAGAGAGCACCAATATCAAGTCATAGAATCGTAGAATGGTTTGGATTGGAAGGGACCTTAAAGATCACCTAGTTCCAACCCCCTGCCATGGGAGGCAGGGACACCTCCCACTAGACCAGGTTGCTCAGTGCCTCATCCAGCCTGGCCTTAAACACCTCCAGAGATAGAGGGGCATCTGCAGCCTCTCTGGGCAACCTGTCCCAGTGTCTCACCACCTTCACAGGAAAGAACCTCCTTCTTCTCTCCAGCCTAAATCTCCCCTCTTCCCATCTGCATACATTACTCCTAGTCCTACCATCCTGGACCCTATGAAAAAGTCCTAACACAGCCTTTCTGTAGCCCCCTTCCTTCAGGTATTGTTAAGCTGCTCTGAAGTCCCCCTGAGCCTTCTCTTCTCCAGGCTCAACAACCCCAACTCCTTCAGCCTGTCCTCAGAAGGGAGGTGCTCCAGCCAGCTCATCATCTTGGTGTCCCTCCTCTGGACCCACTCCAACAGCTCAATGTCCTTCTTATGTTGAGGGCTCCAAAACATAGAAACACAAAGGAAAACTTCATAACATAGATGCAATTTAAGTAGGGAAAAAGTCTCATGGGCCTTCAGCTGATTCTGTTCAGGAAATGAGATGTCAGAAAGAAGCCTTTAAAATTGATGGTGTAAAGAAGGGAGGTAAGCTGTGCCATCTCCAGTTGCATTTAGCAATACAATAAATCCTTTCCAGGGTGTCCAGTGCTTAAAAATCTCACCTTAACATACTCAGGTAAAATGTGTACACACAGAATGACACTAGAAGTGCAATTCCAGAAAGGTGGGGAAAAAATTCATCTGTTCACAGCCCTGTTTTATTTTATTGAGCTCTCCTGTTCTGAAATAAATCTGAAATGAACTGCAGGTGATGTAGTGCTAATGGTAACAAAAGCAACCAAACAACAAAAAACTCATGGCATCAGGGGTTATATCTTGGTTATCAAAATAAACCAAATACCAGAGAAATATTTCCTGGACATACAGGAGCTGTGAAGAAAATCCTTTGAATGAAACCATCCTGTTCTGTACAAAATAAAAGATCCTCAGGTAGCTGTGAGAAAGCACATGTGCAGCAGGAAGTCATTTCCCATAAGGAAGCTGTAAAAGAAAGCCTTGTAAACTAAGACCATCATTTGGAAGGGGTTTTATTGAAATCCAGTTTAAGAATCTGTTGAAGCACCATGTACTCTAACGAGCTCTCTAGAGAGATATTAAAATGTGGAACTCTGTTCAGGTGCTTAGTTTGAACAGACTGGTCAAGCTCTCCCAACCATATTGGTCTGTTACTGCCAAGGAGGAAAATGTGAGATCCATCCATGGGATGTGTAGCTGCCCCTGTAGACTTTACCCAGTAGGAGCTGCTGCAGAAGCCACTAAAGGTGTCTGATGCACTGGAAAGAGGAGCTGGACCCAAGCTCCATTATACAGATAATATGGGGCCAAGAGAATGGAGGGGTTCTTTCTGCCTTGTCCTCCACATTCTCTGCCATACCAGGAAAGGCATGAAGGCTTGAGCCTCTGACAATAGCTGCAGCAGTAGCTTAGGTGGGAACCATCATGCATTCAGGCTGTCCCACGATGCCTTCAATTCTCTTCACTTCAGCTTTCTCTAGCTTTTCTCTGATCTGCTCTATACTCATGACTCCCAATGCACTTTCAATGCTTCTTTGCTTTGTGTTCTAAAGCAATTCTATAGGACTTTAAGGGAATTCAATTAGAAGATGAATCATTAATATATCCCTTATTAAGACAGTACCATTTATTCTTTCTGTGTTGATCCTCGCTATTACATTTTTTCTGTTGCTTCTGATTGTCTAAAGAAGTCCTTGCTAACTTGTCTGCTCAGACTGACTGTGTCAGGTATCACTTACAACTTCTGTTCAGCACAAGGAGATCCCCTATATTAAAAAATCTCTAAACCAGCCAGTATAAACATCAGTAACAGTAAAAGCAAACCGACATGGACTTTGTGAGCTCTCAGTGCCATCAGTTTTCTCAGCCCACCGGGACAGGCTTTATCTCATATCAAAGCTGGGGAGCAGTGCCTGGCTGTGCTCCCTCCTTCTCCCTCTGCTGTGCAGCCATAGTCTCTTTGGCTTCACACTACCAGCACCTTTGGAAATGTTGCACTCCACACAGCACACAGCCCTTCCTCACTGTCATTCAAAGAACATGATGCCACAAAGCTTCTGATTATTGGTATCACATACATTAAAAGCCAACTGCCACAGACAAGGATTTGGGGGTGTCTGTGGACAAGAAACTGCCAGCAGTGTGTGCTTGCAGCCCAGAAGCCAACCCAGTCCTGGGCTGCATCAAGAGAAGTGTGGCCAGCAAATCAAGTGAGGGGATTTTGCCCCTCTACTGGGCTCTGGTGAGGCCACACCTAGACTTACTGTGTCCTTTTCCGGAGCCCTCAACATAAAGGCATTGAGCTGTCGGAGCAGGTCAAAAGCAGGGACACCAAGATGCTGAAAGGGCTGGAGCACCTCCCTTCTGAGGACAGGCTGAAGGAGCTGGAGTTGTTGAGCCAGGAGAAGAGAAGGCTCAGAGTAGCTTAACAATACCTGAAGGAAGGGGGCTACAGAAAAGCAAGGATAGGTGATGGCAGGACTAGGAGTAATAGATGCAAATTGGAAGAGGGGAGATTCAAGCTGGAGATAAGAAAGTTCTTTTCTGTGAGGGTGGTGAGACAGTGAAGCAGGTAGCCCAGAGAGGTTGTGGATGCCCCCTCTCTGGAGATGTTTAAGGCTAGGCTGGATGAGGCACTGAGCAACCTGGTGTAGTGGCAGGTGTCCCTGCTGCCCATGGCAGGGGGGTTGGAACTAGATGATCTTTGATGTGTCTTCCAACTCAAACCATTCTATGATTCTATATTTTTCCCATTGACTTTAGTGTGACTGACACATATCTTACTGGCCACAGCCACAGTCTCTCTCTCCAGCAAGCAGTGAATCCCACACTGGAAACACACATCCTAGTTTTCACCCTAGGTCTAATAAATCCAATTGAAAAGTTGTGCATATAAACACCAGAAACACCCAAACCCGCAGGGTTCTGTGGAGCAGCCTGATCTAGTGGGAGGTGTTGGAACGAGACAATCTTTAAGGTCCCTTCCAACTCAAACTATTCTATGATTCTATGTCTGCTGACCTTTAGATACTTAATGAACAGTGTCTGAGTTTTGGCAACTGGCAGCTTGGAAGGGAGCAGGAACAAGTCACCTGTCATAAATAATCCCATCTTTCTTTCTTTTTTAAAAAATTTTGTTGTGCTTCCAATTTAAAGCATCTGATGGAAAGATAATGCTATCTCGAGGTTAACAACTAGTTTAGAGTAATTAACTTCTTTCCTGGTGGCCACAAGTAATTTAATTCAGTAAAAATGGGTCCTGCAAACCCACTTTCATGTAGAGTTTGATCTCTTTGCCACTGTTACAGGGTGAGGTTCCAATTAACCATATTTGAACCCTAGAGATTCCACAGAGCAATTCAGAAGCCAGTTAAAATTTAAACAGTCTTGTGTAAATAACGGATGTTTTTAATTTCAGCCAGGACACCCCCTTCTTTTCCATTCCCACCTTCCATCTCAAAAATAAGAAGTTATTTATTGACCACCAGAAATTAAGAACTTAGAGTTTGCAGAACCTCCTCTCCCCACCCATGACTACACTTGATGGTGGTTCTAAGTATGGTTAAGTATTCAAAAGGCAAAGGGGGCAGCTTGAGTTTCACTTTAAACATTCCATAAGGATAAGAAGGCTGGAAAATGCTGACAAGAGACCTAGGAAAGACACAAACTTTACTTTCAAGTTTACTCCTCTAAAAAAGCAGTCAGAATTTAGCAATGTGTCTTAAATTATTTGTGCCTCTCAACACCCTGCAAATACAAATCTCCATTCGGGGAAGGAAAAATCCACCTTCTCAGAGAAAGCTTCCTACAAGGTTACAAACTCACCACATCCATGATCTGCATGAGGCTGAGAGTGAAATAGACAGTCAGTGGCTGGGAATCATTTGCAACCGGTCTCTCCAGAGGGTTGTAATTTTTCAGCAGCTCCTTATAAAGTTTTCTTTGGAACTCTCCTTGCAGGGAGTCTTCAGGCACAGAAATAAACAGACAAATAATCAGGAATCTACGGCATAAATTAAAGCTAGGACATCTACTATTTTCCTTCTATCATATATTATTTTATCCACCATATTGCCAGAAAAATGCCACTGTAGTTCATATAGTTCATGCTATCACAACAAAGTTTTATTACAAATGTATCATTCTTTTTTTTCATCCTAACCTGTAAGTGGGATTCCCTCTTAGATCGTTTCTTGGCTGCCCAGAAGTGGTAATTCTGATGGCTAACAATGCTTTGGCAGGGTGCGCACCCTTGGGTTCAGTAGTTAAGGAGGGATGAAGAGGAAAAACACCTGCCCTGGCAAAGCCAGAACCAGGAAAGCTGAATCTCACCGCGGCAGAGGGCATCAGCAAGGCAATGGGAGAAAAATGGCCACAAGTTGGACTGAATCCTGTTCTCAGACAGCTTCAGATTGAGAACTCTTTGGGGCAAGTGCTCCCCGCTTTGTTCCCTCTCCATGCAGCCATGACTAAAGTGGGGGTATGGGAGTTCTTGGCAGAGATGATAGCACTGCATTAAGATACGTGGTAACGTTCAGGGTTTTCTGTCCTTTTCCATCTCAAATCCCGGAAGGGTCTTTTTTCTCTAGAGGGTGGGGGGAGCGAGTCCACACGGATGGAGCCGAGAGGACCAGTAACGGGTGGTATGAAGGAAAATCTGGGTCAGGGTAAGAGCGGGATCCCTGGATGCCAGCCCTCCCGGTCCCCGCTCCGGGCGGTCTATTCCACTTCCCTCTTATTTCCTAGTCCTCAACTCCCCCCGCCCTAAAAGCCACAATCCCTGTCCCGACGCAGCTGCCGTTTGAGCGCCTTGAGGAGCGAGTTCGCCCCACGGCACGGCCCGTCCGCCCCGTCCCCTCCCGGTGTGTCCCCGCACCGACCAGGGACAGGGGATAGCAGGATGTGGGGGGTCGGGGCCGCTGCCATCCCGCATCTCGCCCCGGCTACCACAGCCGCCGGTCGGTCACTCACCGCGCACCAGCCCCGCCACCGTCAGCAGGCACACCGCCAGCTCCCGCAGGCCCATTCCGGGAGAGCGAGGGTGATGCCGAGCCGCCAGCCGAGCACGCCGGCCACGAACCGGGCCGCTAGGAACCGCTACGGACCTCCAGCAGCTCGGCCTCTTCCACCCGTCCTCCGTCCGCACCGGAGCTCGCCCTGCGGCGCCGGCGGCTCGGAGGAGACGCTGCGGCCCGCCCCCGCCTCCTGCCCCTTAACGCCTGCCCCCACCACAGGTCGGAGCGGGGGAAGCAGAGGCGGCGGTGAGCTGTTTGCGCAGCCCCAGCGATGGATGCGCTGAGCGTTGTAAAGAGGAGAGCGAGGGCAGTTCCCTCCCCTCCTTCCCCAGCGCCGCGTTTCCCTCGGCGGCTGTGACGGGCGAGAATTAGCCCCGGGGGACGCAGAGTGGCCCCGGGCGCGGGGGGGATGGCAGCCGGAGTGGGGGGAGGGGAGTAGGGCATGATACTTAGGGGGAAATTTGGCTTCGGTCACATTTTGTGGAGGAGGGAGATGGTGTTTCACGCGGAGCTGTTCAGTCCCCAGCGGAAATGCGGGGCCGGGGGCTCAGGTGCCGTGTCCACACATAGGAGGGACAGTCATGGCCGCGGGGCCTGCGCTCAGCCATCGACAGGCTCCACTGAGGGCGAGGATGCCCGAGCTTCTGCCTGGGGTGTGTGTAATGAACCACGACTGGAAACCAGGCCTAGAAAATTCTTTATGTTCTGTTGATTGTCTGCCTCCCATTTGCAACTTCAAGCACCTTTTTAAGACCACTCGTGTGTAATATATTTCAGTCCAAATCCCTACCCTTCAAAGGCAGTTGCTGTGTTAAATTACATGGTCGGCTTCTGCATTTCAGGGAGAATTATGTTGCCCTCAATTGCAAGGGGTAACTATCCTGTATTTTTTAAATAATTTAGCCAATAGCCATTTACTAGTCCATGTTAATTCTCAGCTTTAGAAGTCCAGGTAATCTGTTCTGGCTAAAGCACTGACCTGATTGATAATATTTGCTGTTTAGATATTTCTAAGTGTTGAGCATGGACCAGTGCCCCACAGTGCAGCAACTGCGCAGGAGGAGAGATGAGTCTCCTTTGACAGCGTGTGGCTCTACATCCACCTGGTCTTCTGGAGTATCGCAGAATCCCAGAATGTCTGGGTTTGGAAGGGACCTCAAAAGGTCATCTAGTCCCATCGCCCTCCCAGAGCAGGAACACCCAGATCAGGTCACACAGGAACACATCCAGGTGGGGTTTGGATGTCTCCAGAGAAGGAGATCCCACATCCTCTCTTGGCAGCCTGTGCCACTCTTCTCTCACCCTCACCCTGACAAAGTTTTTTGTCTATTTCTGTGGAACCTTCTGTGTTTCAGCTTGCACCCACTGCCCCGAGTCCTGTCATTGGAGGTCACTGGGAAGAGCTTGGCTCCATCCTCCTGACACTCACCCTTTCCATATTTATAGACATGAATGAGGTCACCCCTCAGTCTCCTCTTCTGCAAGCTATAGAGCCCCAGCTCCCTCAGCAGATCCTCAGAAGGGAGATGCTCCAATCCTGTCATCATCTCTGTATGTCTGCACTGGACTCTCTCCAGCAGTTCTCTGTCCTTCTTCAGCTGAGGACCTTACAACTGGACACAACACTCCAGATGTGTCTCACCAGGGCAGAGCAGAGGGGGAGGAGAACCTCTCCATCTACTGACTAGGCCCCTTCTAATACACCCCAGGATGCCATTTGCCTTCTTGGCCACAAGGACATATTACTGGCTCTTGGTCACCCGGCTGTCTAGCAGGACCCCCCTTACCTTGTTAAAAATGTGCAGACCCTGACCAGGGCATCCTGACCAAGCCGCATCCCAGAGTTCCCTTTTTCTCCCATCTCCATTCAAGGGAAAACAGCAGACATAGTTCAGGCACAAAACCTAGGATGGACATTCACAGTGTGTGGCTGACCTCTGCTGTTGGCTCGTTTCTGTGCTCTGCACTTTGTAGTGGTGGGTTGTGCCTCAACTAGGTTGGGGAGGACAGGGCATCGAGACACTTTTTGGGGACTTGAAAGTTAAACCCTTCAGGAGATGATGTTGATACCCGAAATTCCACTAATACATGCACTGAATGGACAACTGGTTGCTAGTTTTTTGACTAATCTTTACTTATTTTTTGTTTGTGGAGGCCTCATCCGGTTTTGATGTTAACAAATTGCATTTTATAGGCAATTCATAAATTCTTCTCTTTAGATATTCTTTAATAGCAACCAATATCCCAGCTCCTTGATTAAGCTCTGTTCAATGAGGTCAGTCCTTCTGCAGGGTTTACCTTTCTAGTCAGAACTGGTGTGAATACAGGAAGGGTTACTTTGCTTTCTCTATACATTATGGCTCATGAAAGTACATTTTATAATTGTTAAAATGGGTTAATTGGATAAATACAAGCAAAGAAAGATTAATGAACACTGGACTGAAGTCCTCTAAAAGCCTTAATTTATGGCACAGTTTATTTTTGTGAAAGTCTACTGGTTACAACTTAGAAGCAAGTTTCACAGCCTGGGGCCAGTAGAGGCTCTTCTCTGCTTCCAGAGCCCACCAGAGATAAGATCCTCTCTTCTCTAAGCTTTTGTTCTTCTTTCTGTTGCATCCTCTACATCCAGATAATTTGGAAGGACCTGTTTTCCCTCCCCAGATAATAACTTTTTGTCACAATGATGAATTCAAGTTCATTTTACTATTACAGGCTGTTTATTTTGCACAACTGGTTGTCCCAGTGAGGAAGAATGTATATGTGATGACCTTGATTTTTTTCTTTATTAAGTCCTGAAACAATATATTGCTTCTTACTTGCCAAGAAGCAGCAAGTGTGACCAGCAGGTCAAGAGAGATGATTTTGACCCTCTGCTCGGCTCTGGTGAGACCCCACCTAGAGTATTGTGCCCAGTTCTGGAGTCCTCAACATAAGAAGGACATTGAGCTATTGGAGCATGTCTAGAGGAGGGCTATGAAGATGGTCAAAGGGTGTGGGAGAATGGCTACGTGACAAAGTAGACATGAAGGAGCTCTGCTGATTTAACTAAGGTTCTCATGGGAAAGGCAAAGATAACATGTCCTTGAATACAATAACAAGGCCACAGTTAGATACAGCAGTAATTGCAGAGGGGAGGGTTTGACATTTAGCAAGAATGTAACATGTAACCAATCAGTAAATGACTAGTAGGCATAATTAACCATAACTGTATATAAGCTTGTCTGATGCTCTCAATAAACGGATTCTGGCTGATCACATTGATCATTAATCTCAGCCCCTTCTTGCGACAAAAGGGCTGGAACAACTGCCTTATGAAGACAGGCTGAAGGAGTTGGGGTTGTTCAGCCTGGAGAAGAGAAGGCTCAGGGGGGACCTCATAGTAATTTATCAATACCTGAGGGGGTCCTACAGAAAGGCTGGGGTAGGACTTTTTAATAAGATATGTGATGGGAAGACTAGAAATAATGGATGTAAATTGGAAGGGGGTAGATTCAGGCTTGATATAAGAAAGAAATTCTTTACAGTGAGGGTGGGCAAACACTGGAACAGGTTGCCCAGAGAGGTTGTGGATGCCCCCTCTCTGGAGATGTTCAAGGCCAGGCTCGACAGAGCACTGAGCAGCCTGATCTAGTGGGAGGTGTCTGTGCCTATGGCAGGGGGGTTGGAACTTGATGAGCTTTAAGGTCCCTTCAAACCCAAACTACTCTATGATTCTATGATTCTAAGTAGTCTTGATGTTGTTTTCTATTGAAGGTCAGGAGGATAGAGCCAGGCTCTTCTCAGTGACATCCAATGGTAGGACATGGGGAACAGGTGCAAGCTGGAACACAGGAGGTTCTACAGAAATAGGAGGATGAGGGTGGGAGAAGAGTGGCACAGGCTGCCCAGAGAGGGTGTGGGGTTTCCTCTGGATGCCTTCCTGTGTGACCTGGTCTGGGTGTTCCTGCTCTGGCAGCGAGATGGGACTAGATGAGATCACTTCTGGTCCCTGATATTCTGCGATTCTGTGAAGGACAAATTAGTGGTCTGAAATCTGGTTAATTTTGTAATTAAACTTTATATTCTATAAATCCACTCTCAAACAGAGCTTCACAAAGATTGTTTCTTCCCAGATTTTTAGCTCCTACTGCACCAAGTGGTTTCCACGAAATTGTCCCTTGGTCCCTTCCCTAACTAGCCATGTGTTGGGGAAGATAAAGAGCAACACTAACTATTCTGTTATTTAAAAATAAGAAATCTGCTATCTTAAATCTGCCTCCTAAGAAGTAACTACAGAGAGAGCATTTCTGACCAGTGCTTAGAGGTGAAGAATAAGGATGTAAAAGTTGCCTAACAAATATGCATAACTAATGAATAACTCATGATCATTTCTAGAATGCCACCTTCTTTCAAAATTAATCCTTGCCTTTTATTACTCTTAGCATACATTCACATTAAAGTGTGAGTGTAGTTATTAAACAAGAGTGGCACTACCACCATGGTATTGTGAATGAAACATCTCAAATGACAGCCAAGATATCTCAGCACCTACAGGTGCTTTTCTTTGTCAAAAAGGATCATGGATTTTCATTGACATCAGGCTTAGCACATCTCCACTTGGCTTTCTGGTTAAAGAATTACTTGTTCCTTCATTCCAGCCTCTTCAGGTTATTCTGAGTCATTTTGTAGTTCCAGGGCTTGACATTTACATCTCGCAGACACAGAATTAACAGCATTAGAGTCATTTTGCCATCTCTTTGGATAAGCATGGGCAACAGAAACCTGGCAAAACTGCTTTTCTTCACCCTGTTTAATTTTAAATAACTACATAATTTAGGGTCCACAGAAGCTAATTACAGTTGACAAGAAATCTGCATTTTAGGCCTGCAGCTTTAACAGATCCTCATCTATAAACATCTGAAGAGCAACCTTATTTATCTTGTCCTAAAGCAACACAACAAATTTTTCTATGGTAAAAAATTACCATCTGCTACAATTTAAATAACTAACATGAATTCCACAAAAAGAGTCTGCAAAAACTATGTTAATGGGGCCTTTGACCATAAAGCTCACCTCTAATCCTTCCAAAGACTGAAATGTTTGAAATGTGATTTTTTTGTCTTGGAAACACAAATTAACATATTGAATCTGAGAGCAAATCCTTTTGATCTTTGGAGCTCTAGTTGAGGTAGGGAAAGTGTAACAGGTCAGTCTTACAAAGCCTAACAGGTCATCTACAGATGAGGGTTCCAAAAAGAGAAGTAAATTGGGATGAGCTCTTCTGCTAGAGGATAATGAATTCTGTCCTTTAGAATTCTAATGGTTAAGTTTCGGTTCATCAAGTACATACATTTTTAATATGGCTAAGGGGAGAAAGAATTCATTTTTTTCCACTTGACTGCATTTTTTTCTTGGAATGGGTGGATTGCAGATATACAGCTTTATTTCTTACCTTGCATAAACACAGCATTCCATAATATTCCCTCCCAGCTTTTCCTGCAGAGCCTCAATATCCCTCCTGAAACAAATCAGTGCAGGACATGTATGATTTATTTCAGCTGATCAGTGGTGATGTTGAAGCTGATGTTTTCGAAGCAGATGGAACAACAAACATCATGTATCATCTCCTATTTTAAGTGAGATCTTGTCCTCTCTCTGTTATTGCATCCTTTATAGCAGCACACTAATGACAGCAAGGGACTACAAGGGACTGCCGGAGTGAGCCACTGGAGACCCAAGAGGAGCCCATTGTTCTCAGCTCAGCAGAATGGCAGCTGTGGCTCAGGAAAATTCATCTTTGTCTCCAAGCAGATGGTGGCAGCTCCTTCAAGAAGAGAGTCTCTTCTTTCAGAGAATGGAAACAAAAGCAAATAGTTTTTATTGCCAGAAAACAGCATTATTTGATTGCTGTGGATCCTTCATAAATAGGGAGATTTTCAAAGTGCAATTCCACACTGGACCCAAAGTGGCTGAGGGAGCAGCTACCAGCTGGTTGTTGCACTAGGTAAGAGCTGTGGACCTCCAAATGTGGAAAATTCACTACAAATATTTCACAGAATCACAGAATGTCAGGGATTGGAAGGTACCTCAAAAGATCATCTAGTCCCATCCCCCTCCCAGAGCAGGAACACCCAGATCAGGTCACACAGGAACACATCCAGGTGGGGTTTGGATGTCTCCAGAGAAGGAGACCCCATACCCTCTCTGGGCAGCCTGTGCCACTCTTCTCTCACCCTCACCCTGACAAAGTTTTTTCTCTATTTCTGTGGAACCTCCTGTGTTCCAGCTTGCACTCACCCTTTCCATATTTATAGACAAGAATGAGGTCACCTCTCAGTCTCCTCTTCTGCAAGCTAAAGAGCCCCAGCTACCTCAGCCTTTCCTCAGAAGGGAGATGCTCCAATCCCTTCATCGTCATTGTGTCTCTGCACTAGATGTGATGTGTTTGATCTGGTTCCCTCAGACAGGAAATACATACTGTCCAAAGAGCTGCAGAAGACCAGTGGTGATTTTGCTATCCTCAGGAACTGGCCCTGGGCAGCCCAGCTCTGCCTTTCAAATGAGGAGGCATCAGCACTGGCTGGCTACTGGGCTCACTGGAATGGCCAAGTGCAGGGGAGTAGCAGGTCCCTCTTCCACCTGGATTGATGTTCTCTGTTGTGACAAAGCAGGTGAGACTGTTGGCTACTCTTTCCTGGCTTAAAAGGAGACATGCCAAATTACTCCCAACATCACCTGAAAGCCTGGTGCCTGTAGATGTGTGTACAACGGATCAGCTGCGTAAATGCTGAAGCAGGGAAGTGCACACCAGCAGCTCTGGCTGTGAATGAAGGTGAATGTTAGCCAGTCTAAAGCCAGTTGGCCAAAAACACCAACAGCATCTTGGCCTGTATCAGGAAGTGTGGCCAGCAGGTCTAGGACAGTGATCATCCCCTTGTCTGGGGAACTGGTGAAGCCCCACCCAACATCCAGTAGGGTCCATTTTTGGGTCCCTCAATACAAAAAAGACATTGTGGTGCTGGAGAGGACCCAGAGAAGGGCAGTGGAGTTGGTGAGGGGTCTGGAGCACAGACTTGTGAGGAGTAGCTGAGGGAGCTGGGGGTGTTCAGCTGGAGAAAAGGAGGCTGAGAGGAGACCTTCTTGCTCCCTTCAGGCACCTGAAAGGTGGCTGTACTGAGGTGGGGTCAGTTGCTTCTCCAAGATAAAAAGAGACAGGACAAGAAATGGCTTCAACCTGTGTCAGAGGAGGTTTAGAATGGATATTAGGAGAAGTGTCTTTATTGCAAGGGTTGTCCAACATTGAAACAGGCTGCCCAGGGCAGTAGTGGAATCATCATCCCTGGAGGTATTTAAAAGCTGGGCAGGCATGGTGCTGAGTGGTAGCTTGGCAGTACTGGGATAACAGTTGGACTTGATGATTTTAAAGGTCTCTTCCAGCTAAAATGATTCTATGAATCTATTAATCTAAGCCCTATGTATCAGCCCCCGCACTTGGTGCTTCACTGAACAGAACTCCTGTTCAACAGTTTGTACCAGAAAGCTGAGCTGGGCACCAGAGTGGGGATGTGTGAACGAATGTCCTAATGGTCAGATAATTAAGTCACACATGATCCACATCCTCAGAACTGAAGAACGTGACAGAATAAATGACTGGCAAATTCTCCCGCAAAGGCATCTGAAGTAACCACTTTCTGAGAGATGGTAGCAATGAGAGTTGACAAATGCACAGAGGGAAGACTTTTCAAGTAATAAACCTGCCTTTGATTTTAGTCATAGCACTCAGAATAAAACTTTCCTCTTTTCCAGTAACATCAAAAGGGTTTTGTTATTCATGAGTGAAGGCAAATTGCTTTCAGTGTGTTTTTCTTGAACCAGATTTAATAGACTACAGTTCATACAGCTATTATGGGCATTTTCTTCTTCTCCTCTTAATGTGACAAAGAGGATGAAAAAAGGGGGCCAAAAAGTACAGGTAGGAGGGAAGTTCTTGAATTTTTTAGTGGTTTTAATTAGTTTGGAGGATTTTTGAAGCTTGGATAAACTTTCAGCTATCTGAAAGCATTAGTTTAGTAGGAGGAATTTCAGACCGAGAGTTGTTTTAGCAGCTAGTGATGAGATAAAAGATATGGTAAAAATAAAGTAAAATCCTAAAATTTGTGTACCAATTAGCCAACTTGGAACATCTTCTTACCTTCTGAGAGAATCTTGCTTCACACAGGTCTAGGACTTTCTTCTGCACATCTAGCTAGTGCAGACAAGAAGCCAAATCCTCTTGGTATTGAATTTGATCCATTTGGAATCATAAAATATTTTGGGTTGGAAGGGACCTTAAAGATCATCTAGTTCCCCCCCCCTGCCACAGGCAGGGACCCCTTCCACTAGATCAGGCTGCTCAGTGCCTCATCCAGCCTGGCCTTAAAACACCTCCAGAGAGGGGGCATCCACAACCTCTCTGGGCCACCTGTTCCAATGTTACTAGAGAATAATTACCACAAGTTCCTAAGTCAGGCAAACAAAGCAGGAAAGGGGGAAAGCTGTATCTTTTCATATTTCAAGTTAATTTTTTTAACCAGAGACATTTGGATGCTCAGAATTCATTAATGAAACCAGTCCTTCAGTGATTTCTCTGTGTTCATTCTGCACGTAGAATGCCTGCCTAACTTCAACTGTTTCCTTGGTTTTGGGAATTTACATAAGTGAATGGTATTTTTTTAACTGAAGCTATTGCTCCTAATAACTCCTCTAGGGTGCCTAAATAAAAATTATGAGGATATTTTCAATGGCTGTGATTCAAGACTATTTTTCTCCCATGGTCAAAACTGTTATTCTGGATTCCTGCTTAATTATGAGGCCAATGTGGTGTGGCAGATCAGAAGCAGAGATGACATTGCAAATGGCAGGCTGCAAAGGATAGCTTCTAAGTAGCTGAAATGGCTTGAGTATTTTAAGTAAGAATTTAGCAGTTCACTGACGCATTGTTTGTGACAATGATTTTTATAACCCAAATATTTAAATGTTTTCACACATTGATAGTCAGAAGAAACAATACATTAATAATAGTATGATTTTTGAAAAGAACTGCAGAGATGGGCTGCATCAAGAGAAGTGTGACCTTGGGTCAACAGAGGTGGTTTTGACCCTCTACTCGGCTCTGGTGAGGCCCCAACTGGAGTTACTATGTCCAGCTCTAGAGCCCTCAACAAAAGAAGGACATTGAGCTGTTGGAGCAGGTCCAGAGGAGGGCCATGAAGATGATGAGAGGGCTGGAGCACCTCCCTTCTGAGGACAGGCTGAAGGAGTTGGGGTTGTTGATCCTAGAGAAGGCTTAGAGGGGACCTCATAGTAGCTTCTGAATACCTGAAGGAAATGGGCTACAGAAAGGCAGGGGTAGCACTTTTTTATGGGGTCCAGGATGGCAGGACTATGAGTAATGGATGCAAACTGGAAGATGGGAGATTTAGACTGGAGATAAGAAAGAAGTTCTGCACTTTCTTTCTAGTGGAAGGTGTCCCTGGGTCTGCACTGTTCCAGTCAGACCTGGACAGGCTGGAGAGTTGAGTGGGGAGAGATTCAATGAAATCTAACAAGCACAAGCACAGAGTCTTCTATGTGGGCAAGAACAAGCCCATGTGTTGGTATAAGTTGGGGATGGAACTGTTAGACATCAGTGTAGGGGAAAGGGACCTGGGGGTTCAGGTGGAGAGTGGGGTGACCATGAGCTAGCAATGTGTCCTTGTGTGACCAAGATGGTCAGTGGCATCCTCAGGTGTATTAGAAGGTCAGCAGGGGGAAAGAGGTCCTCCTACCCCTCTGCTCTGCCCT
>VZTY01032240.1:0-42705 GCA_013400935.1 Turnix velox
AAGGATGCTCAAGCTCTGCTGCTACATTAAGATGCTTTAGACTCAGTGAGTGGTGGAGGTTTATTTAGATCCTTGTTGCATTGATCAATTTTCCTTCAAAAGCAAACAAAGCAGCACTTGGAACTAAAATTCACTATTTTATGTCCCAGGAAGGGAGAACAGCAAACAGTTATTGGAATCTATGTTGTAGCCTCTGTGAGCAGAGGGCAGGAGGGACAGCTAAGATGCTGTGGGAGCCTTTTATGATGGATCACATTGAGGATTTGTAGCATATGTTACAAACAGGGCCTTGCTGAAATATTTTTTAATTATAAAAAGGCTTCACAAAGATTTGTTAACTGTGGATGTATAACTAGGTTGGCCTTAGCTTTTCCCTGAGAAGAGCTTGAATTGGTGAAGGTGACTGGAAGGGCAGAAGTAGATGATGTTCTGCAAAAGGATGCTCAAGCTCTGCTGCTTCAACTGTGCTGCTCTCAAACACATGCATTGCCATCCCCCTTGGTTAGGCAGGAGCCTCAGCATCTTTGTGGCTGCTCAAGATGTGGTCACCAGGGCCAGCCCACAGCCTGCTCATGTTGCTGTGATAACACATTTCACTCGAGTGCCTTCTTCCTGAATCAGAGTTTGAAATTAGTCTGTGTTCAGGTTAGTTTATATTCAGGTATGCTCCTTCATAAAACATGCTTTCATCAAAATACAGCGTGTTCATCTTCTCTGAAGATGAGTTCTTCTCTCTTGCCAATTCACTGTGTTTAATTTTAATGTAATAGTTGATAATCTTTTTTTTTTTCTCCCCTAAGGTAATTTCTGGAGCACATTCAAAGTTTTCAGTAACTTCTATTCACAGTACTATTTTTTCCATATTTTTCAGGTATATTGGGAAGTCGGATTCAATAACAATCAGTGTGTGGAATCACAAGAAAATCCATAAAAAGCAGGGAGCTGGTTTTCTGGGTTGCGTGAGACTTCTTTCCAATGCAATCAACCGCCTTAAAGACACTGGTTGTAAGTAAGCTCAAGACTTCTTTCTCTTTCAGACCAAACTTTCATGCACAGACTGTTTGAAGAGTGACAATTATTTGAGGGTTTATTGGTTTTTATAAAGCTTGTCTATTCCAGTTAACTTGGTGGTCTGTAATGCTGGGTACATGGGCTGAGGATGACATGAGAAGGTTAGAAAATGTAATTTGCCTTTGGCTTTTCAATTCCATAATGGATTTCAACTTAACCTTGAACTTAACATGTTGGTATTTCAAAGGAAGGCAGATTCTAATTACCCTCAAATTATGTTTTTATTACCTTCAAAAATTGTAGTCTTAAGGGATAAATGGAAGCATAAACTTATCTTGAAGGGAATGCATAGTTTAAAAATTAACAGACTTGCAAAATAAAGTAGCAAATTTTGTCATAAGTTACTAAGTGTTTTAATAAGTGTTTTATAACACTTGTACCACTTTGTATTGACTTTTTAAAAGTTAAGTAATGGATGCCATTTACTTCTGAACAAAATTTGATGTGGTATTTGTGATAGAAAAATAATGCCTGGATATATAGATTGTTAGAGCAAAAGTACTCTAGTCTTGTTTTCTGATTTTAAAATAATTAAAAAGAAAGTCTTGTATGAATATTTTTGTTTTTACTCTTCTTCCCTCATCTCTTGAAGCATTATCTGCCCTACACTAGGCTGAATTTTGTTCTGTGTGCCTTTCAAAGGCAGCAAAATACTGCATGGCTTAGACTTTGTGTCCTTGTTTCATAGATCAGAGATTGGATCTGTGCAAGCTTGGGCCAAATGACAATGATACTGTTAGAGGACAGATAGTAGGTAAGTAAAGGTTTTTATCTATATTAGTAATCTTGGAGCTTAATAGTAGCTTTAGAAATAATCTTCCTGATCATCAGTTTCCTGATTTGCTTGCTTGGTTTTATGTTTAAATCCTGGTTCATGTAGTACTGAAGTAGCCTTCTTGTTTTGTCAGCCAGGAGAACTACTGAAATATCAGGCAGTAAATAAGGACTCCACTGCAAGTGTTTACTTTTCTCAAAGCTCTCTGTTAAATATCATCCATGACCTTATCCCTTTTACTTTAGCCATCTCTCTAGCATCTGATCTGTGTTTGCAGAGAATTAAGATAAGCATCAGGTGGCACAGGAGAGACAGGTGATGGTAGAAATATGGAACTTCCAGTGCACTGCTGACACTTCAGACTGTTCTTGAGTATTAAATTTTCCATGAGAGCTTGCACAGAGGAGTGAAAGATCATAGAATCATAGAGTAGTTTGGGTTGGAAGGGAATTAAAGATCGAGTTCCAATCCCCTGCCATAGGCAGGGACACCTCCCACTACATCAGGCTGCTCAGTGCCATGTCCAGCCTGGTCTTGAACACCTCCAGAGAGGGGACATCCACAACCTCTGTGGGCAACCTGTTCCAGTGTTTCACCACCCTCACTGTAAAGAATTTTTCTTATGTCAAGTCTAAATCTACCCCCTTCCAATTTACATCCATTGTTTCTGGTCCTCCCATCCGATATCATATTAAAAGATAAATCAGTTGCTTTTGTGGCCATGTTATGTTGTTGGTTTGCTTTGCTTTTTGGTTTTGCTTGAGTATGTTGGTCCCCTGACCATTCAAGCTGTAGGTAGGAGATTTGGTGGGATTCCTTTTAAGAGCAGCAGTGATTCATCTGCTCTGCCCACTGCAGTCCTTCAGAGGTGACAGCAGCAGGGACTGTACCCTCTCACAGTGCTGTGCTCTCATGCTGCCCTCCAGAGTATGGAAAATGCATCCTTGTCATAGAGACTGGAGAGTGTTTGTATTAATTAAACAAGCTACAAAAACAACCACAAACCCACCCAAAGCAGAAAGGTCTCAAGGCTACTGGGATACCAGTTGGGAAGCCTTGTGCAAATCCTGTGGACATGGGAAAAAGACTTGAGAGAGGACTACTCATAGTCATAACTAGGCATAAACTAGACTGACCAGTTGGTCTAACCTGATGAGAAGTGATACAGCCAAAGCAGCCTTAGCTCTTTAGGCTGTCCCCAGTTAGCAGGAGCTGCTGGATCATGCCTTGAACCTAGGAAAAACACAGCTTGTCAGGTTATGGTGGAGACTGAGAATAAATCTGAATTTTCTGCTTTCCACTGTTCTCATCACAAAGGTTGTGTTTCCTCCGTCATGGCTATATTTTGATTTAATGCATCCTTGGTAAGATTCCAGAGACTCTTGTCTTCATTTTATCTAAATTCATGTTATTAATCTCCTTATATTTTAATCTTTTCTTCACTAATGCAATTTTGTTGAATGGATGAATGAGCCTCAGTAAAACTAGATGATAATTCCCCTGCAGTAGTGACATGCCAGAAAAATCTTGATTAAAAGTAAGTAAGAAGATAGAATAAGTTATAAATATACTTTCAGTCCTTCCAATGATAAACTGGCTTAAATTAAGAGGCTATGCAAGATTGGAAAACAGTATTAAAATGTAATTGATGCCTTCAGCAGATGATAACTTTACAAAACCAAGTGCCTTTATAATTTGGGACAGGCAGTGAGGGGAGGTACAGTGGTGCTGCCTCAAGAAATGTGTGCCACAGCACGTATTTAGCTTTTAAAGCAATTGTTTTATTGTTAACGGCAAAACAAAACATGAAAAAAAAAAAAAAAGCCCACCCCAGCCCCACAGGAACCACAAGTGTCATAAATTATTAGACTGGGCACTTGAAAATTACAATATTGGGAACAAAAGCTGCCTTAAAAAATGTTGGTTTTCAGAACTGTAGCACAGAAGCTTCAGGCATAAATATCCATTACAATGAAACATGTAAAAAATTTACTTTATTTAAAAGTAACACAGTTTTGCTGAGGGCAAAAAGAGCTTTTCTGGGTGCTGAGCACTGCTTTGTTGCATTTGACTTCTTACCACTGGTGTTTGAAATTAGCCAACAAGCCAAATGTGTAGTGCTTCTAGCAGTTCTCTGTGTGTATGTGAGTGTGGTGAATCCTCTGTGCACACAAAATACATCAAAAAGAGTAAAAACCATACTTGAATTTCTTTTTTTAACCCTTTCTATCAGCAGCTCTCCAGTTGGCAGTGCAAGTGTGGCATTAGCTCTGTCCTCCTTGCTGTCCCAGCTATTCTTGAGGTTAAACCACCCTGTGCCACCGTGTCACATGGAGAAAATTTAATGCCAGCCTCAGAGTTAACTTTTTTTCCCTGCTTGCATTCACCTTTTTTAAACTAACCTTTCTGAAGCAAGATGTAGAGAATTACACCTACAAAAACACGCTGTTTCTGTGTAACTCTCTTTGATTTCTGGGCAAGAAAAATACCCAGGACCTGGCTCAGCTTAGTTCTCCAGGTTGTACCATTTCTCTTTCAAATGGAACTGCAATTTTAATAATTCTTTTTAATAATTCTTTTATTATCTTAACAGTAAGTCTTCAGTCCCGAGACCGAATAGGCACAGGAGGACAAGTTGTGGACTGCAGTCGATTATTTGATAATGATTTACCTGATGGGTAAGTTGCCATCACTGTGATGTAAATACAGATACAGCTCCTACTGTGCAGACATGTGCAGAAATGAGAAGTCAGTGTGCAAATAGGTTGATTTATTTTTATTCTCTTTCTCAGACTTCTGCAGCTTTGATTTAGGAGCAGGAGATAAGCCAGAATAAGTTGTACAGAATAGTTTGACTTGTTTTGTCTCTCCTTAGAGAATGAGTATATGAATAAATGCATTTAAAAAATATATTTGTCTCAGCAAACACATCTTACAAACTGTAGAATTGATAAACTGTTGCAGTATTAAATCTCAGACAGCAAACTGGCTTCATGCAATAGTTTAGTAGCAAGGCAGTGAACACATGGGCCTGTCCACCTCCTGCACTGCTGTGCATTAGAAAAACAAATTGCTTTTTTTTCCACTGTAAATCGTGATTGGAAAAAGCTAATGGAGTCTGAGTTCTAGCTGTTATTTACCTGCCAAAGGCTGAGTTTAGGATTCTGATTTGTCCCTGTGAGAGTTAATGACATCATTAACACCTAAAACAGTTTTGCAAATACAGAAAAATGCTCTGGTTTAGGCTCTGGTGCTGTCATCAGCTTTTTGAGAGCAAACCCAGACCTTCTGAATGTGATTCTTGGCAGGTAAAGACAGAAGAAACTTATTTTTCAGAAGATAATTTATGATTCAAAATCTATCAGCTAAGTCACAAACAGTATTCTTTTGTTAATTTGGAGTCTGAAGAAGTCAAAGACACTTCTGAAAATTTTAACTTCAAAATGTCCCTTGCATAAATATTGCTGATTTACTTGAGCAACTGCAAAGCTTGCTGTAGAGCCTCCTATATTTTGGGGTGCAAAAGTTGTAACAATTAAGAAGTTGTGTTGTTTGAAGGTGACTTTTTAACAGAAATAAGTAGTGCATGAAGGTAATATTTGAGCAGTTGCTGGAATCAGTGGTCAAAAGATGTTGGATGCATTATAAAACATGATATTTTCAAGAAGCTTCTTTATATGGCTGTTTGTATTTAATTAGAATTGAAAGAAATGTAGAACTTGAAGGTGTGATGTTAATGATATGCCTGGTTCCAAGAGAAGAATATGTAAAATCACTTCTGAGTTGAACTTCCAGTTGTTTCCTGTTACCTCGTTGAGCTAACGTGATTCATAACAGTCCAAGTCTTCCTGAGCTGGCATTTAGGGTGGAAACATTTTGTGCCCTGGTTTCCTGGAAATAACACTCATTGCCTTATCTCTCCATGTCTGAATTCCAGGTGGGAGGAGCGGAGGACTGCTTCTGGAAGGATCCAGTATTTAAATCATATTACACGAACAACTCAGTGGGAACGACCCACGAGGTAAGGAATTATTTAGGACATTGTTTATGGTGAAGTTTGGTTGCTGATCAGGAGCACTGAGCACAAGCACTAGCAGAGTATTCAGCATTCCTCCAAATCACTCTACAAATGCTGTGTGCGTTTCTTCTCTAACATCCTACTCCTTCAGTTTGCCTAATATTTAATTCAGAAGAATAATTCTGCCTAGATTTTACACATTTACAGGAAAAAAGCAAATTCATAGAATCATAGAATAGTTCAGGTTGGAAGGGACCTTAAAGATCATTTTGTTCCAGCCCCTCTGCCATAGGCAGGGCCACCTCCCACTAGATCAGGCTGCTCAATGCCATGTCCAGCCTGGAAATTCATAATATATGATTTATTTTAGAAATTTCCTTCATCCTTATCAATCCCCCTTTAACTCATTTGCAAGCCTTTTAAAAGCAGCACTTGGATGCAAAATAATTCAGTGCTTGCTCTTACAGTGGAGCTCTCAAGAGCAACTGGTTTTTATCTTACTTAGCCATTTGTCATCATCCTCACCTTCCTTAAAAATTGCAAGGAATCACAAGGCCTGATGATTTCCTCAGCTAGCTGAAGGCATGTTGGAAAAGTTTGTTCTGTACACCACTCACTTCTAAAAAAAAGATGGTAATTTTACTCTCAACAGTCTAAGGTGGGAACTCACTCATGTGAATGTTTGATGTGGTCCTGCAGTTTCATGAGGTCAGAGGAAGTTTCTGGATTGCTCTGGGATGAACCACTGAGCACCAAACAGAAGCTTTCTGCCTGTTTTTGAGGTATCCTGCACAACAAGTCAGTTGTCCAAAGGCATACAGAGATGTCCTGAAAGCAGCCCCTAAATGAGGCTTCCATGCACCAAGATCCCCAAAGAGCTTCCATCAAGGATGTTGCATAATCCTGTCCAGTCAATGAAGGAAATTTTCACTTTCTTCCCCCACAGACCAGCATCAGAATACTCCAGTCCAGGCAGACCCCTGAGCTGTTTTGTAGATGAGAACACTCCAATTACAGGAACCAACGGTGCGACCTGTGGGCAGTCCTCAGATCCCCGGCTGGCTGAGAGGAGGGTCAGGTCTCAGAGGCACAGGAATTACATGAGCAGGACACACTTGCACACTCCTCCTGACTTACCTGAAGGATATGGTAAGCCATTTGAAATATTTGAATTGTAGGCTACCCAAGAATGTGGGGAAATGAGTTTTTTCTTCTCCTTGATCCCTTAGTTTGGGAAATTGGTCTTTGTGGAGTTTTAAATTTCACTACTTCTTGCTACAGTTACTAATTTATCTTTATTTTACAGAGCAAAGGACAACTCAGCAAGGTCAGGTCTATTTTCTGCATACTCAGACTGGTGTTAGCACATGGCACGATCCAAGAGTACCCAGGTAAGAAAAATACTAAGTATCTTTAAGGTGTCAAATAAAAATAGTTTAAGCTGTGCTTTCCTTAGTTTTCTCATCTTATATTTTCTGACTCTTGGCCACAGTTTGTCATTTTAACAAGGCCAGAAAAAGGGAAAAACATGAAAAATATAGAGGATACTTCTCTCATGTTTGTCCACACTGTCTGTGGTGAACTGCAGTCTCATTGTCAATTCAACTTATATTTATTTGTGGGAATTATTCTCCCATGTTCAGACTACCCAACATCATTTACACAAGGAATGGGAAACTTGGGTACATTGTGAAGAAAATAATTGGAGGCACTGCATCATAAAAAAAAACCTGGAAGCTCGAAGTAGTGAGCAGTTTTTGAAGTGCCAGGATTTGGGGCCTTTTAAGAAAAAGGAAAGTTTTCCATTTGAGTGCAGCAGCAGCAAGCAAACATCTGAAAATATTAGCTTCAGTTTGTTCTTTGAAAAAAGAAATGCAGCTGAAAATGCTTCCCTTCTAAAGTCTGGGGAAGGTGTTGTAAAATCCTGTGTGCAGTTAGAAATTGGCAGCCAGTGCTGGCATTTAGGAGAATTGTAGCAACTTTGTCAGTTGCTGCTGGTGTTCATTCCCATGGAAATGGATTTTGGATATCCTGAGAAGGATAAAGTACCTCTTGGCCATAACTACATTGCAATTTCTAATGATTCTTTTGTTTTTATTACTACTTCTGTGTTAAAAGAATATAATTTGCTTTGGTGCATTATCTGTACATTTGAGGGTGCTGTACAGTCACTAGAAATGACTTCTCTATTACACAACACCAAAAATCAGACTTTCCTAAAAAAAAAAAAAATAAATTAGATTTAATCCATAGGCTTTTGGTTTAAAAGTTCTGTATGAGATCTAAGTCTTAGGTGGGGCAGCATGAACGTCACTGAGAACAAAACTTGGTTGTTGCAGTAGGATGGGGTTTATGTCATTTCTAAGGAATATTGTCTTTTTATGCTAATGTGCCAGAATAATTTAGTTAATAAAAATAAACCCTTCAGTTCAGCAGCTGTGTGGAGATGAGTAATAACAGCACAATTCCAGAGCCTTGGATTTCCAGTAGTTGGAGGTGTTCAAGACCAGGCACTGAGCAGCCTGATGTAGTGGGAGGTGTCCCTGCCTATGGCAGGAGGGTTGGAACTCGATGATCTTTAAGGTCCCTTCCAACCCAAACTATTCTATGATTCTGAGTCCCTGCAGACAGCATCTTTTTTAGCCCTTCTGCCCCTCAGCTCTTGTGGTTCTGGGAGATCCAAAGGGAAGACCAGTATCTGTTTTCACTGAACCTCCAGAATGAATCTGCATCTTCCTGATCTCAGCAGATTTTTCTTGTGTGCTGTGAAGTGATCTCTGTGCACTCCGTGTGGAGCTGACTCATTGTTCAGATCATATTTTGCTTGAAATATTTTATTAGAGAGCTCTTTGCTTCCCACCAGCACTTGGGGAGGTTTGGGGCAAACCCACCTGTGGCATGCACACTTGTCCCCTGAGGAATTCTTCACGGAAAATATAACTCTTCAGAAATGCAATTTTGTTTTTTAGGAGTTTTCAGAGCGTGATTCAGAGTTCCTTACATGACTAATGTTGTATTTAAAATGTTTTCTATCAAGAATTGATGTGGAGCTGTGGTTCTGACTTGGCAAATACAGCAGTACTCTTTATTTTTGTTTTGAGCCTATATTAATTTAACATCTGAAGTGAGTTTGTAGCAATGAAGGTTATTTGATAAGAATTTTTTCCCTTATGGGATGTGTTCTAGGGTAAATGTTTTTTTTCTTTGGTGGGCTTCCACTATGGGAGAGTGGAGATTCCAGCCCAACAGATCAGGTTTCTGAAACAATACGTTTTCTCAGACTTCATGGAATTGTTCTGTTACATTTACTCTTGTTTGGCTGGGAGGCCAAATGCTGAGGTATTTTTCATTTAGTATTTGTTTTCGCAGGGATCTTAGCAACATCAATTGTGAAGAGCTTGGTCCACTGCCTCCTGGATGGGAGATCCGAAATACAGCAACAGGCAGAGTTTATTTTGTTGACCATAACAACAGGACAACGCAGTTTACAGACCCGCGGCTATCTGCTAACTTGCATTTAGTCTTAAAGTAAGTTTTAAGGTCTCCAGCACATGTTGAGGGTAAGGAGGGGAGAGAAAATGACTCTTGAGGGGTGCTACATCTCACCACGAGGTGTGTTCTACTTAAAGCACAGCAGCATTGTTCTTTAACACACTCCAGCTTACTCTGTTACACAAAGAAAACAGGTTTGATTTGTTCTTGGAGGAAAAAAATGCTCAGCAGTATTTAGGGAGGAATGTGGCCATTGTGATGCTGAGAACTTGGGGCACCGGGGAAGGGAGGGAGAGAGGGAGGGAAGGGAAGCAAGTGCTGCCTGGTGGAAAAGTCTGGCCTATAGAATGTTTTCTAACATTTTCTTTGTGTTTTCTACTATTTTGAGTTATAAAATACGAAGTTGCATTTAATAAGCAGTGATATTAAATGCCTGGATGAGTTAAACCTGGATGCACATGTCCCCAGCTGTGTCTTGAGAATAAAAGAGAAATAATTCATCTCCTGCTTTCAGTTTAAGAGGAAGAGTAGTAGAGATCTTCTCAAAATAAAGCCTCAATAATTTAACTCAGATTTAAAAAAAAAATAAATAAATAGGAACCGTGTTTTTTCTACCTTTAGTGTTTTGATATTACATTTTCAAAACGCGTTTTATACAAGGGGAAAGTCCGAAGAATTCTGGCCCTTGTTTTGATTCCCGAGGCACTCATTTCACACTAGGGGATTTTCTACTAAAAAAAAAAATGAAATGGAACCAAGAAAAAGCAAACAAACATTCTTTTTTTCGGGGGCAGAAACCCTGTCGGTTTGTCCAAACTATTTGGGAGTTTGAATCTTATTGTTTTTCCTACCAACACCTTTTAATACTCTTGGGAAACACCTGTAAAGTATTGAGTAGGTGTTAAGTGGAAGAAACAATGAAGAGTTGGTTAGACAGAAAGCCCCACAGCCCTGGGCAAGGAGTAAGTAGGAGGAATAATCATTTTAAGGAAGTGAATCATTGGGAAGAAAAGCTGAAGGAAAGAATAATGGGAACAAGGTCTGAGAAGTCTGAAACTAAGGAATGGAAAGTAACATCCAGGAGGTCACATAACTTTTGTGTAATACAGGAAAGCTGGCCAGCCCTGTCTGCCCAATATACATTGAACTCAACAGCTGAGGAGCAAGAAGAGTTTAAATATTCAGTATATAAGAGTTTAAATATTCAAATATGTATTTGGTTTAAAAAAATTAGGTTATGTATGTGTGTATCTTATCCCCCTCCTGCCTGTCAAACACAAGTGCAGTAACCTCCCATCATCCAGACACTGGCACTTTTTTATAAGATTTAAAACAAAGAAATCACTACTAATTTTAGCTGAATCCAGGTTATAGTTTCAAATAGTTTCAGGTTATATATATAAAAATATATATATAGTTTCAGATTATAGTTGCAAAATAACATGGTCTTTAAAAAAGGTTAACAGCACACTCAAACATGGAGAATTTCATTAAATTAATCCAGATTTATATGTTTTACCTGAATAAAAGCTTCAGACCCTCTTAGTCACAGCAACACGATTCTAAAATTAGAAAATTCAGTGAGCAGGACTGTATTTGAAATGTTGTCTTTCACAGGTGGGTTTATTTTCACCTGGTGGCAGGGTTGTAGTGCTTTGTTTGAGATGTGCTGTTGAGGACAGTTAGATATCTAGCTTTATTATCTGCAAAATCCAGTTTGATTTCCCAGTTCCAGAATCACAGAACCATTTTGGAGTCCTTTAAACTTAAAACACTCCTCCAATGTGCTGAAGTTTTTCATTTGTACATCTGCCTTTCATTAAGGAAGGATTTCAGAAATTCAACCAACAGTGTCATCAGGAGAGACCTGATAAATCTTTTCTGGTGTTTAATCTTTTATTGCATCGAGCAGGATATGTGAAAGCTTTTTTTTTTTTCCCCCTCCTGCCTCCCCTTAAAGCCACCTCGTTAATGGTTATTAACACGAAAAAGAAGTAGTTTGCCCTAGGGCTTGTCATTTTGTAAATTATCTGAGAAGTGTAGTGTTTGGGTGGGATGGGTGGTTTTAGGGTGTGATAGTGGTTTAGGTTCAAAGGCATAAGAAAATGTTTATTCTCAGCGATGCTGACTTTTCTAATGGAGCTGAGCAGAGCAGTTTTTTCTTCCAGTGATGATGTTGGAAGTTAAGAAAATAATCCAACTTGTTACCCAGTTCTGTCTGAAAATATTGGCCAAGAGTTTGTGATGGGTTTGGATAGTTATGGCACCTGAAAAGCACTCAGCTGTATCTGTACAGGCGTCAGGCAGTCATTCAGCTGTGAAAACAAACTAAGAAATTACATTTAATTACTTGAAGCACTGCAGATTGTTTAGTTAATGCTGTTAAACAATTATTTTTAGTCCAATTGGAGGATGGCATGTTTTCTTCCTCCTCATACTGACCTGGTTTAATTTGATGCATAGATTTAAAGTTTAGACTCATTTCAGAGATGATGCTTTATTTAACTGACACCAGCTAGTTTGTGTTTGGGAGACTTTTGTGCTATTAAAGGTGGTTTATCCTTACTTTAGTGCATCATTACAACCTTCCCTGCACATGCAGGGAATATTTCTACATGTTCATCCTTGAGGAATTAGAGAATTTAGAAGATAAAACTACTTAATTTGTATATAAATTGCTTTAATTTTTACATAATTTATATAAAAATTGCTTTAATTTATATATAAAGCAAATCCTGATGGAGAGAGACTGATTTAAAATTAGTACAAGTGAAAAGAAATGACTGTGCAGGTAGCACAAATGATGTGGAGACACATTCTGGCACCACATTGAGTGTGTTTCTGTGTGACTTGGTTTCCCAGGGATGATTTAAAATGACTATAATTTATTATAAGACTAACGTGATGAGCTTGAGAATAAAGATGAGGTAGCCATATCATAAAAAGCAAGCAAAAAAACCCCAAAAAACCCACAAACCCAATAGGAAACAAACGACAAAACACAGTAGAACTAACACAATCAAGTAAGAGAACTTCAGCATGTCTGTATCTTAGGATGAAGAGAGGAACAAGCTATTATTAAGTTTTAATATTAAGTTTTGTGTGGTTGCTGAAGGGATCGACATTGTGTTCTCAGTGAGATGACTGATAAAGATTTCCCTCTCACCTGCTGGTAGTTTCCCTCGAGGGTGGTTTGTGCAAAAAAATTGCTTGAAACAGAAGGTTTGCAAATAACAGAGGAGCTGCCAGAGCCACCAGGCAAACTGGGAACACCTCCCCCTTCTTTTGAAATTGACAATTCAGAGTGTTCCAGTGGTAAAAGCCCTTTGGAGCTGCTTGGCCAGGAGAGCTTTCTAGAAGGCTTTGTTTTGAAATGGACAATAGGCTGAAATTTCAAAAAAAAATCTATTAAAATTGTATTTGGTTTAATCTAATTTTTTTTTGTCTTTGATAAAAAAAAAAAAAGAAAGAAAAAAAAAGAGAGAAAAAAAAGAAAAAGACAGTTTTAGAATGTTTTCCAGTATAATATTAATAATTGTAGCCTTATTTATCCACTGAATTCAGGGTTTACTCACATGTTCAGCAGAAGAATATCACAGAGCTGTTCTTCTCATGGTTTAGGGAAAATGCAGCTTTTACCCTGTGTTGTTTGGAAATACTGTAGTAGAAATGTGTGAAAATACTCTATACAAGCAGTGACTTGAGAGAGGGCATCTTTGCTGCTTGGCTTGGAGAGCTTTCTAGGAGTCTTTGTTTTGAAATGGCTGAAATTTAAAAAAAATAATCTATTAAAACTGTGTTTGGTTTCATCTGGTTTTTTTGGTCTTTGATGTAAAAAAAAAAAAGAGAAAAGTTTATTAATATTATACTGGAAAACATTCTGAATTATAGCCTTATTTATCCACTGAATTCAGGGTTTACTCACGTGTTCAGCAGAAGAATATCACAGAGCTGTTCTTCTCATGGTTTAAGGAACATACAGCTTTTATCTCATGTTGTTTGGAAATACTGTAGTAGAAATCTGTGAAAATACTCCATACAAGCAATGACCTGAGAGAGGGCATCTCTGCTGCTTGCCACTAGTTTACTTTTCCTAGTAATAAGTTAGATTGACAAAATCTCTTAGCTTTGCTAGTAAAACTCCTTGTTTATCTGTGCCAGTGGGTTCCATGTGAACTCCCACATTCCTGTGGTCCAGACTAGGCCAGGTAGAAGGGACAAGGGCCCCTCCGAGGTGCCAGCACAAACATCTCTCTGTGAGCTCTCTCCTTTTCAGACGAGCCATTTCAAACAGACCATGGTATTGAGTGGAGATTAGAGGCTGGGTTTTTTTGGCAGATTCCCTGAGTTTGGTTTTTTTTTTTTTTTTTTTAAATGGAGGAAGGCAAAACACGCAGAGGAAATATGGAAACGGCATCTGAGAAATTCAGTGTCAGCAACTTGGTAGTGAAATTGCGTGGATAATACCTCATTATATGCTGCTGTAACCTTTTGCATACTTTAGAGGAGGACTAAGAGAAATAGCAAGGCCTAAAAAGAACTGATAGTTGCCAACAAAGACAGAAGAATGTGTCTTTTAGCCAGTTAAAAAAAAATCTCCATTTATTTTTCACTGGACCCTGAGATATTTAGCATAATCATTGAAAGCAGCTCAGTCACAAAGCTTTAACCTGTAAGAAACATCCAAAGGGAAATTGGGGAGGTGTGATGTGAATATCTACAAGCTTCTCTCTGTGTTTCCAGTCGCCAGAACCAACTGAAAGACCAGCAGCACCAGCAGCAGCAGCAGGTGGTGTCCCTGTGCCAGCTCCCTGATGAGGCTGAGTGTCTCACCGTCCCACGCTACAAGCGAGACCTGGTGCAGAAGCTCAAGATCCTCAGACAAGAGTTGTCACAGCAGCAACCTCAAGCTGGCCACTGTCGTATTGAGGTCTCCAGGGAAGAGATTTTTGAGGTAATTGGAAGATTTGATCCATTTCTTAGCATTGAATCATAGAATCATAGAATGGTTTGGGTTGGAAGGGACCTTAAAGATCATCTAGTTCCAACCCGACACCTCCCACTAGATGAGGCTGCTCAGTGCCTTGTCCAGCCTGGCCTTGAAGAAGAGGGGAGGATTCTTCAGAATGGTGTAAAGAAGTCACTCAGATGAAATATTGAACCTGGAGTTAAAGCTGAGATTTTGTAGGAAAGTGGGAAGCAACTGTATGTTCTAGTTCTGAAAATTGGGGTGTGTTGTGTCCCAGGCACACAAAGTACAGGAGAATGAGATTGTTTTGGTCACTGGGACACCCCTAGAAATATAGCAGAAGGTGATTCTTGTCGTGTATCTGTTTTGCTTAGCAGATATTATCACTTTTGTAGAAAACATAAGAAAACTTTGAGTATCTAGGGAAGTAGTATCTCCTTTAAGAATATCCCCTTTAGACTCAAAGTCTGAGACTCCCTTCATTTCTAATGAACAATAGTAGTTTCCATGTTCAAAATAACAGTTAATAAAAGAAAACATGACATTTTTACAGGAATCCTACAGGCAAGTCATGAAGATGAGGCCAAAAGACCTGTGGAAACGATTAATGATAAAATTTCGTGGAGAGGAAGGTCTTGATTATGGAGGAGTTGCCAGGTAAACCCTCTGTCCTCTGTCTTCCCTGCACCCCAACCCCACTGCCTGCACCTGCACTTCAAATTCTAAACCTGCCTTGTATCAACTCTATTCCTCTTTATGTTACTTGCATTTATTTTTATAACAGATTGTGTCATTGAATAATATATTTTCAGATAGTTCTTTTTACAATGCACTTTTGTCTTTAAAAGACTAAATTTATTGTAAATAAAGTGTATTTTTCTTATTATATCAGGCATCTCATATATGCAAGATGAGCCTTTCTTGTGTACTGAAATTGCTGTATTTTTCTTTGGTTGTTACAGTTTGGGTATCAGAATTTATGCCCTAAATACTCAGCTTTATGGCACAACTGACCAAAAATTATGCAGAGGTCTTTGAGGTTATTTTTCACTTGCTTATAAGAAGTGACATAATAGTATGAGGAAACTCTTCACGTGCTAAAGCTGTTTTAGGGATTGTCCTGGCCAATGAATTGCACAGATGATGGTTTTACTTCAGTGAAAACACTCCCCACCTCTGGCACATGGATCTGCTCTAGATGAGTGTTGCCTCATTTAGGAGTATCCATTATTTACATTTTGCTGCATTTTTTAATGCTGAGTTTTCATTCCAGAGTACAGACAGTGCTCCCAAATGGCCCATCCCTGCATCTGCCCTTGCTATGCAGCAGGTCCATGGAATAACAAAGTCTCTTGTCATGAGAACCACACTCAGGAACTCTTGTACTATCTTGAAAAGCTTCTCAGTGCAGGAATGAGTTTGTCTAAACTACACAAGGGGTTATTTTCTTTCAGGGAATGGCTCTACCTGTTGTCCCATGAGATGCTGAATCCATATTATGGGCTCTTCCAGTACTCCCGAGATGACATCTACACGCTGCAAATCAACCCAGACTCTGCAGTCAACCCGGTATGACCAGTAACACTTGTGGAATTGATGGTTAAATAAAGTTAAATACACCTGGAGAGTGTTTTAGACTCGGGAACCTCATTCTCACACTGCTATGGGTAGAGATGGAAATTTGTGTAATCATATGATAATATCTTTTTAGTACTGATCAAAGGAATTTCTCAAATGTGGTCTTAATTTTGCGTGAGATGCCAATTTGTGTTTTCTTTGGGAGGAATTAAGTTTTGTTTTCATTGTTGGTAGTAAGACTTCAGGCTTGAAAGCAGCATGTTCAGTGTGCTCTGTATAAAAACAAAAAGCTCTAGATGTGTTGATTTTTATTGTAATGGTTTTTAGTTTTGGTTTGTGGGTTTTTTTTCCTTAGTATTGAAATTTTGTTTCCTAATCAGCAGACACAACCTGGAGGTCTTCATTAGCTGAATGGTTTAATCTCTCCTTTCCATTCCAGGAACATTTATCCTATTTCCATTTTGTGGGCCGGATAATGGGCATGGCTGTGTTTCATGGACACTATATCGATGGGGGCTTTACGTTGCCTTTCTATAAGCAGTTGCTGGGGAAACCCATTACTCTGGATGATATGGAGTTGGTTGACCCTGATCTTCATAACAGCTTGGTCTGGATCCTGTATGTACCCTGTATCCTGTCTTACAATGTTTAACTTTTAATATTGGTTTTAAAATTCAATGGGGCAAAAACTTATGTTCCCTTTGTGCTGTTGAAAAACTAAGTTTTGACACCTGAGAGATAGGTTATAGATGCAATATATTCACAGGATGTTTTCTCTGAGTCACTTGCTTGTTTCTTTCCACCAGTGAGAATGATATCACAGGGGTCTTGGACCATACATTTTGTGTGGAACACAATGCCTACGGGGAAATCATTCAACATGAACTCAAACCCAACGGCAAAAGCATCCCCGTGACGGAGGAGAACAAAAAGGAATATGTCAGGTACATCACTGTCTGTTCCAAAGGGTTTTATCCCTCCTCTGGTGAAGAGGAACTTGTACTTATTTGAGTTAATTAAGTGTGTTGGGTTGTTTTTTTCCCCATGGTAGAGATAAATGTATTCCTGTCAGTAAGGTCTTTTTTTTTTTTTTTTCTGATGGAAAAATTGCAGGTTTATTGCACTTGAATAAATTTCACAAAGCAAATTTGCACTTCCTTCCAGGCTTTATGTAAACTGGAGGTTTTTACGAGGAATTGAAGCTCAGTTTCTGGCACTACAGAAGGGATTTAATGAAGTAATCCCACAACATCTGCTGAAGACATTTGATGAGAAGGAGTTAGAGGTCAGTCCACTAATGTTACTTTACGTCAAGTGTAACAGCCAGAGCCTGAAGCATTCCTCTGTGTCTGAGTAACAGGCAGAGCTGTGTTCCCTGTGCTTTTGGGGGCTGCAGGTGTGCTCTGCTACAAGTACAGTCAGTGTGAGGGGTCACACAGTCACTGAGGCTGCCTGTGCCTTCCACTTGAGCCACAAAGATGATCAAAGGAGCAACTACATTATGAAGACAGGCTGAAAGAGTTGGAGTTGTTCAGCTTGGTGAAGAGAAGGCTCAAGGGGGACCTCAGAGTAACTTCTCAATATCTAAAGGGGGCTACAGAAAGGCAGGGATAGGACTTCTTAATAAGATATGTGAAGGGAGGACTAGAAATAATAGATGTAAATTGGAAGGGAGGAGATTTTATGGTGTTCTATTTCTAGCCAGTTCTTGTCATTGAAATGTGTTTCTTGAGAGCAACAGAAAAACTACTGAAGTTCTGTGCCAGATTTGCACCTCCCTTTTAAGGACAGGATGAAGGAGTTGGGGTTGTTTAGCCTGGAGAAAAGAAGGCTTGGGGGGATGTCATAGTAGTTTCTCAGTATCTGAAGGGGGCTACAGAAAGGCTGGGGTAGGAGTTTTTAATAGGGTATGTGATGGGAGGACTAGAAATAATGGATGTAAATTGGAAGGGGGGAGATTCAGGCTAGATATAAGAAAGAAATTCTTTATGGTGAGGGTAATGAAACACTGGAACAGGTTGCCCAGAGAGGTTGTGGATGCCCCCTCTCTGGAGGTGTTTAAGGCCAGGCTGGACAAGGCACTGAGCGGCCTGATCTACTGGGAGGTGTCCCTGCCTATGGCAGGGGAGTTGGAACTCGATGATCTTTAAGGTCCCTTCCAACCTGAACTATTTTATGATTTTAACATTTTGTAGCATGAGCAGAAATCCTCAAGAGAAACCCCCTCCTGTCCCTGAAAACCTCACTGAACCTGCAGAGAGGCAGCTGCAGTGATCTCAGAGCCTTTTGGAGGGTGTTGCTCCAGCAGAGCTGCTGCTGTTGTGTATTTCTCCTGCTGCAGTTCTATATTGTTAAATTTGGTGCTGCCAGGAAAACTGTCTGTCACTCCCAGCCCAGGCTGTGGTGTTGGGCAGCTCCAAGGTTTCACTGAGCTGAGTTAGGACAGATGTCCCTGTCCCTGTGAATACAGCACAAGGAAAGGTGCTGTCAGCAACAAATGGGCTGCAGAATGTCAAGACCAGAATCCAAACAATAAACTTTTGAAGCAAATCTCATAAATACCAAGTTTCTTGTAAAACTGAATGCTGCTTTAGAGTCTGTTAGCTATGGAGATAAGTTTTTTGCTGTGTAAGATGTCTGCAAGGTGAATTATTCATGTTTTTCAGGAAAAGATGTAGTGATTTTCCTCATCACTGGAAAATATCTTCATAATCATGTTGCTTTTGAGCTCAAATTTTGGATCCATTGTGGATCTCTGCCTTAGAAACACTGAATGCTCCTAATCAGGAGTGAAACCTGATTTGTTATGGGGTGGGTGGTGTGACAAGGTGGCTTTGAGGACGCAGAGTTGAGGCAAACAGCACCTTTAGCTGCACTTCTGAAAGAAATAGTGAGCTGAAATGTGAATTATGCCAGCAGTACATGTGAACTGCAGCTTGCCTTTGGTCTAAAATCTGTCAAATTTTATTATTTAATTTTATTATTTGTCATTTTAAATTATTATTTATCATTTGACTGACACTGAAGCTGTTCCTCTATTGATGAAATGACAAAATTTTTCACTGTGTTTTAAACTTCCAGCTCATCATTTGTGGACTGGGAAAAATCGATGTTAATGACTGGAAGGCAAACACGAGGTTAAAACACTGTACCCCAGACAGCAACATTGTCAAATGGTTCTGGAAAGCTGTGGAGTTCTTCGATGAGGAGAGGAGAGCAAGGCTTCTCCAGTTTGTCACAGGCTCATCCAGGGTGCCTCTGCAGGGCTTCAAGGCACTACAAGGTGAGGATTCTCCAGATGGGGCTGGGCTGTCCCCTTTTTCTGGTTGTAAAATGGGGGTGGATACAGCTGCGTGTGAGTTTTGTTCACTGGGAAGGGTGAGAAATTGAGTGACAAACTGCTGGAATTAAATAGTGCCACTTCCTTATCAGTGCTTTGTTCTTTATCTATTGATGGTTTGAATAATGAGATGGTTATCATGTGGGTGGAGAGGGGGAGTCTGCCTCGTGGGCACTGTGAATTTGTTCTAAGGTGGTTTTTTTAATGATTTTTCTGATATTTCAACTTTCTTTGTGCAATAGCTTCTCCCTTGTCATGGTTTCAGTTACTTGTTTGCTGCAGCACAACAGAGAAATGCTGTGTTGTACAGCAGCAGTAGAAATCTTTTCTGGCTTTTCAGGTGCTGCTGGCCCACGACTATTCACAATACACCAGATTGATGCCAGCACTAACAACCTGCCGAAAGCTCACACCTGGTAAGTCTTTTTCAGAATTGCAGAACAATTTTCTGTGTCCTTAATTTGAGCAGTTGGGGTGTTTTTTTCTTATTTTTATTGTCTTATTTCTTTTTTTTCCCCCTCCTCCTTTTCTGACATAGTCAAAGCTGTCCATCCGAGAGTAGCCAAGTGTGAAAACAAGAGATTGCTTTTTTCATCTGTGCAGTTCTATTGGCCTTGTGATTGTAAAGATGGAAGTGAATTAAGTATTGCTTTGTCATTGGTCTTAAGCATGTTGAATGATAGAATAGTTCAGGTTGGAAGGGACCTTAAAGATCATCGAGTTCCAACCCTCCTGCCATAGGCAGGGACACCTCCGACTAGATCAGGCTGCTCAGTGCCTCATCCAGCCTGGCCTTAAACACCTCCAGAGAGGAGGAATCCACAACCTCTCTGGGCAACCTCTTCCAGTGTTTCACCACCCTCACTGTAAAGAATTTCTTTCTTATATCTAGCCTGAATCTACCACTTTTCAATTTACATCCATTATTTCTAGTCCTCCCATCACATATCTTATTTAAAAGTCCTACCCCAGCCTTTCTGTAGCCCCCTTCACGTATTGAGAAGTTACTCTGAGGTTCCCCTGAGCCTTCACCAAGCTGAACAATCCCATCTCCTTCAGCCTGTCTTCATAAGGCTCCAGCCATTTGCTCGTCTTCATGACCTCCTCTGGACCTGCTCCAACATCTCAATGTCCTTCTTATGTTGAGGACTCCAGAACTGGACACAGTAACTCCAGGTGGGGCCTCACCAGAGCTGAGTAGAGGGGCAAAATCATAGAATCATAGGAGTTGGAAGGGCCCTTCAAAAGCCATCCAGTCCAACCCCCTGCAGTGACCCGCACATCCTGCACTAGATGAGGTTGCTCACAGCCTCACCAAGCCTTGGACGTTCCAGAGATGGAGCCTCCACCACCTCTCTGGGCCAGTGTCTCACCACCCTCATGGAGAAAACTTTGCTGGGAGATGATAGTTGATGTTCCAGGGAGCTGAGATTCTCCTCTGCCTTCTCTCTGCAGCTTTAACAGAATAGACATTCCTCCTTATGAGAGCTACGAGAAGCTGTACGAGAAGCTGCTGACGGCCATCGAGGAGACCTGTGGCTTCGCAGTGGAATGACCTTCACAGCCTTAACCTGAGACTCTATTTATACTCCTGTCAGCCAGAAAGCCCTTCCCTCAGCCAAGACTCAAGAGATGCTTGAAATACAGGAAAACTTTCCCTTTTCTACACTATAGGACACTGTGAGGGAAAGGACAACTTTTGGAAATTTTTTTTTTTTAATTATTGTTATTATTTTTTGTTTTTTTATTTCAAGAAAATTAAATTCTGCGGTTCCTGCCACAGAATCACTCAGCTGCTATTAAAAACTAATATCTTGAACATACAGAATGCTGACTTTTCCTACATTTCAACAGTTAAGCAGTATTCTATACTTAAAAAGACTACTACTATTTTTGTAAGAGGTAATCTATTATATTTGCCTACCTGATTTCTATTCTCAGATACACAACTTCAGCAGTCGGTACAAGTCACGTTTCAGCCTGTTTTAAGTGTATGATACTGAACAGCATCTATACCTGCTATTTTTGAAAAAAAAAAAAAAAAAAAGAGAAAAAAATATTTTGGATTATTCTAACTTTGCATAAAATTGGCTGTAAAGAATCATTAGTCTTTTTAATCAAAGCCACTTAACATGTTAACTGCATTTTCTTATAGCAAAACATTATAATCTGCAATGTAAATTCAACTTTAATGTTACCACAGGGGGCTTTTTTTTTTTTTAAATATTTTTCAAGCATGAATAACGGATGTTTTTTGGGGGTTCTATTTATATCACTTGTCAAGATTCCTTAAGGCAAAATTTCTAGTGTGAGCGACACGTGCTGCCTTTGGATCAGCACCTCTGTTGGCCTGTAGAATAGACCTTTTTTTAATGAACAGTAGACATTTTGATTTTTTTTTTTTAAACAGCATTTTTCTAACAAGTCTGTCAAGAGTATTTTTGTCGTTGCTTTTGACTTTAAACACTGCATTTTTTGCCTCTTGAAGGCTGCTGATGGGGAGGTGTTGGACAACAGGAGCCCCCCCTCAGCCCTTCCTTTCAGAACCCATCCTGTCCAGTTGACCAAAGTCTGTCTGAATGCAGCCAAATCCCACTCTGTTTAAAAGATATATCAGGTAAAAAATCTTTTGTCTCGCTGCTCATGACATGTGGGTTTAAGTTACAGCTAAGGAGAAAACAAAAAAAAAAAGGTGTATAACTGAAATGTGTGTGTCATGTGCTTGGAAAATGAGGTTTTAAAAAGCACATAATTTATTGATTGTAGGGATGGAAGTGAGTATATATATGAATTATAACATGGGATGATCTCTCTTCAAAGGGGAATAAAATGCACTACCCGTAGAGAGAACTGAACTCTCTGCAGTTAGTTTGGGAATTCTCAGTTTAAGATTTGTCTGATCTGGTTGTGGTGTGGAGATAAATCAGTCTAAGGATGGTGGCCTTCTCTCCTCCTCTCAGTGGGCTGAGTATTTGTAGCAATTTTTTTCCTCACTCGTTATATTTTTTGAATTTAGATTGTAATCCATCATCAAATCTGTTCTGCTTTTACACTGCCAATGAGAAGTCGAGGGTACTGAAAATGCTAAAAGAAGGGGGTGTAAAGAGCTGTTGTGTTCCTGCAGTGTGAGATCACAAGTGAATTTTGTCTCTTCTCTGGAGCTTGAATTTGATTTTATTCTGCCAAATGTGAGTGCTACAGGGAGTAAACTGCTACTGGATGTTGTGTGTTGGAGTAGCGGGCAAGGGACTACTTTAGCAGGGCTGTGGTGAGGATCTGCTCAGCCAAATCCACATCTTCATCTGATTATTATTTTTTCCTGCAGCTGTTGCTGGAAGGTTTGTTCTAGGAGACGTTTCCCATTCTGGGCTGGCTGCAGAGATGAGGCTACTTAGGGATGTAAAGAGAACGCCAAGAACCTCGCAGTGACAGCCACTGATTCTGTCAGACCCTTTTTAATTGTTTATTTCCAAGACAGATAACAGGCTGGGAGAGGTGCCTTTGCTGCTGCAGGTGGGTCCCCAGTGCCCAACTGTCAGAAGAGCCACCAAGCAGTGCAGCAGGAGAGCAGAGCAGGTCACAGCCTTGTGTTTCACCCTCACTGTGCTTGGCACCTCTGCTTCAGGCCCTCCTAAGACCTCTCCACCCCAGCTTTTGAGGTGTCTGTTTGCAGAGACTTCACAGAATCAGGTTCTTTTCACTGTTGCTCCCAGGATAAGTGATTTTTATTTTAATTTTATTTTTCCCCTGCTCTTGCTCAGGCTGCAGCCTCCCTGCTCATGGAAAATGTAAAATACAGTTTGATTGAGCTTTTGGGAAAGTCAGGACTCTGTTAGGCAAGGGGAGGAGATGCTGCTCTTCCTTTTGACCAGCTAAAGATTGTAGTGGCTCCTGAGCACATCACCTAGACCTGGGAGCTTTCACCCCATCAGCCCCTGGTGGCTTTTTGAATGGCCACCCTTTTTTGAGGAAAGAAAGGCTTTTTTTGAGGAGAGAGGAGATGAGCTCTGCGGAGTGTGGACTCTACATCACTTTGACAGCCACCATCCATTCTCACAGCAGCCTTAGTAGAACATCTGCTCGTTCTACCAGACATTTTGGTATAGAGCAAAGAGAACTGTTTTTTTTAACTGCCACAGATAAATATTGTGAATTTATAATATATTATAGGCAAAAGTAGACAAATCTACGTTTGAGTCTCAGTAGCTGACAGATGAGGATGAACATACCGAGTATTCTGAGTGCCTTCCTGACCACCCAGAGCTTTAACTGAAGCACCTCCTCACCTGCTCCAGGTGTTCATCTGAAAAAAGTTAAAAGGTTGATTGCTTTGCAAAATTTTGTTTCCATGTCAGCTACTTTCCCCTCAAAAAGGTGCTAAGCCTAATGTTGCATTTTAACCTTGGACTTTCACCCCATGATTAATGTGAATATTTATTTCAAATGTGTCCCTCTGAACTGGGTGTTACTTTTATCCAGTCTTGAGTTGTTTTAGAGAGATGTCACATCATGGTTTTATGCTGTTGCTTTTCATGATGAATGTTTTTAATTATGAACAGTGACTTTTTTTTGTAGATTTCAAATATACAGAACACAGTTGAGTTTCAGAGGATTTAATTTCTCGGTGTAAAGAGTTTTGTAATGGTGCTTTGTACAGTATGTATTCTAATTTTTTTTTTTTTTGCACATAGTTTCAGTTTCCCTGAACTGATTTTTATTTGTACCAAATTTTTGGGTTGTACTTAAGTCCAGAGCACACAAGAGGTTGTTTTGTTTTTTTTTTAAAGAGAAGAATTCTTATTCTACAACACTACATCTGTGTCAAACTCCTGGTTGCATTGATGGAAGTCAAAGCTTTGCTTTTCTATCACAAGTTTGCACCCTACAGCTCTGTGTAGCACCTTCCCTTGGCTTCAGCAGCACCACAAGCTGCACCTTCACACTATCCTGTAGGTTCTGGCTCTGCTACACCCTCAGAGCTTGGCCTCTCGTTGTAATTAGTTCCTACCAGTGTAATTATCCTGCCACAAACTGACAGTTCTTAGTTTATCATTTCCATTGTATTTATTACAGAGTGTTTTTAGCATCGGTATCATTGTATTTTTCACCCGGCTGTTACATGAGCTTTAACAAAGGACAAAAGGAAAAAAAAAAAAATCAGTATAAAATGGTTTTTAAGTACTTAATGTATGTACCCATGCAGAAGTCGAGCAATAAATTGTATGCTGTTTGCACTGTCACAGCATCAATGGTTTTAAAAGTTTGAAGTTTTTCTTCATTGCTTCACAATGTAACAGTGTTGTTTTTTAACTCAGCTTTGTTTCAGGAGAAAACACTTAAAATTTGGTGGTTTTCTGCTACCTGCAATAAGGGTTGTGTTGAATGTTCCTAGAGATGGTGTTTGGGAGAAAAAAACTTCAAATTTGGTTTCTTTCTGCTAAAACACTTAAAATTTAGTGCCTTTCTGCTACCTGCGATAAGGGTTGTGCTGAATGTTCTAGTGGTGGTGTTTTGGGAGAAAACACTTCAAATTTGGTGTCTTTCTGCTACCTGCAGTAAGGATTGTGCTGAATGTTGTAGTGATGGTGTCCCAGTATCAGGGAAGAGTTGTCTCCTCAAAATTCAGCAAAGCTTAATCCTCTTCCTTGTGGTAAGGAAAAAGGTAAATAAGTTTTGTAAACACTTGTTAAATTTGATCAACTTAATAGGTAAGTATTGTCCCTTAGATTGGGATTTTTGGTGAGCTGCAGAGCAGCTCCCTGGAAGGAGTTGTTAAAACAGCAGGGTGTGGGTTTGGGGAAGTTTCAGCTGTTCCAAGAAGACAGCACTTCCCTAAAGCACAGTGACCTCGTCCTGCTGTCCCTGTGCAGCTCAGCATTATCTCAGCCTTGCTAAGATGGTAGAAAGCAATTCCAAAACTTTATTGGTGATTATAAAAGTGCCATAAAGATCCCAGATTCCAGCAGCTACATATCAAAGTGACAGACCCAATAATTTAGAGGAAAACTCAGTCACATACCATCGTCCTGTTAGAGCAGCCTTCAGAGACTCTCAAAGTCCTGGCCAGAGACTTGCACCGAGCCTCGAGTCTTACAAGAACTGGCTCCTGCTGTACTGAAAGGAAGCCATCTGAAGTCTGGATTTCAGTCTGTCTGCTTCTAGCTCTTGGAAAAAGGTGTCATCATCGTTTTGCATTATGGCTGCCTGCAGTTGCTCTATTTCCTTTTCCATCCTTGATCTCAGTTCTCTCTTTGTTTTCTGTAGCAGCTGCAGGAAAGGCAGATGTCAGGCACAGACAGCCACAGCACGTGAGAAGAGACATTTAGACAAAGTTCAAAACACTTACTTGTGCTTGTGCTTTCTCTCTGCTTTGCATTTCTTGGCGTTCTTGAGATAAAGCTTCTGCTAGCATGGAAAACTAAACAGAAGAGTTTGAGGTGAAGCAGTTGAAGAAAGGGAAGACTTCTAATATTAAAAATATATATATAAAAAGAAAATCAATACAATCACAGAATAGTTTGGGTTGGAAGGGACCTTAAAGATTATCTAGTTCCATAGGCAGGGACACCTCCCACTACACCTGCCTTGTCCAGCCTGGCCTTAAACACCTCCAGAGAGGAGACATCCACAACCTCTGGGCAACCTGTTCCAGTGTTTCACTACCCTCACTGTAAAGAATTTCTTTCTTATGTCGAGCCCAAATTTGCCCCATTCCAATTTACATCCATTATTTCTGGTCTTCCCATCACATATCTTATTAAAAGGGGGCCTTTCTGTAGCCCCCTTCAGGTATTGAGAAGCTCCTCTGATGACCCCCTGAGCCTTCTTTTCACCAAGCTGAACAACCCCAACTCATTCAGCCTGTCCTCAGAAGGCAGTTGCTCCAGCCTTTTGATCATCATAGCAACTGTAGTTGCAGATCAATCTTTACCTGATCTTTGTAATAGTTCTCCATGGATTCCAGCTCATTTTGATGCTCTCTTCTTTGCTCAGCACGCTTCTCCTGGGCATAGGCTCTCAGCTCCATCAGTCTCTGCTTCTGAATTTCTAAGCCTTCTTCAAATAAGTTTTTAAATATCTGCCAGCAATTAAAAAAAAAGACAAATCTGAAGCTTTCCCAGAAGCTTTTAAGTGTACATTGACATTTTTCAGCTGCTGATGAAATGGTGAGTGCAGGAAGACACCTCTGCACAGCAGAGTTCTGTATCTATTGAAGGTGAGGCAGATAAACCTGATCTCTATTGATAATACTTGTTTAGCTGAAGTTATGAGAGATAAAATAGATGAAGTTATTTGAGTAAAATAAGGAGCTAAAACAGCAAATGCGTATTTTGTTTTTGAAATCACTTCAGATAACCCGACAGTGCAAGCCAGAGCCTTTAGACAGGCTCTGTGATTTACAGCCCACCCTGCATTCTCTTCAGGTCCAGCCTCAGGATCTTCATCCAGCTTTCCAAGAGCAGGAAATCCAGCCTGCACTCAGGCTTTCCATTTGAACAAGAGAACACTTCCCAGCTGCAGCACTGTGCAGCTGGAGGCAAACACTTCTCAAGTCACCAACAGCAGATTATGTACTAAATATTTGGGCTTTCAAAATAAAAGGTGAGAATTGTGTATCTGCTCCTGCAAAGTGCAGTAAGTCTCCTTGCTTTCCTTAGCTCTGATGTCCAGCCCTAAGCAGGGATCGTATCTGCCAAAAAGTCCAATTTGTTTAACTAATCTAACTAACAAAGCTGTCTTTTTGATCAGTTTCTTTAACTGAAGATTTAGATTGTTTTCTTTGGATAGTAACTATAGGAACAACTTCTTAATCCTACTGTTTCTGAAAACTCATTTCCCTCATTTCTCATGTTACCAGCCCTGTTTTTCCACACTGACACTCACCCTTCCTCTCCATCTTTTAACCCCCTAAATCACCCTTCTTTTACAATAATTTTGCTCTAAGTTGTATCAGTTCTTCCAAAGAAGGAACCTTTTCCATCTGTGCCCTTGACCAGTACTTTAATGCCAGCTCCTACACTGTTCACTTCAGCTGCTCTCTGCTTGTACAGCATTCCTGAGCCAGCAGACTGGAGCTCAAACAAAAGGAGGAGAGTGTTTTTTTTCAGAGTGAGACCTCTTGTACTTACCCTTTCTTCCCGTGTCCTTGCCCGCATCATCTTGGCACGCAGCTGGACCCGGTAATCTTCATAATATTTCCTGGCTCGAGCTATTTGCTGGCGTCTCTCCCTCACTTTATTATCAGCCCATTTCTGTCGGCAGATCCTTTGCTTCAGCTCTTGCTAAATAAGAGAACAGCAGCAGCAGTCAGACCACCGGCAGCCCAGCAGCTGCTGCTGCAGGCAAAGCTTTAACCACAGCTACTGAAATAGGAGGCCTTTACTGAGGACCTTCTCACACCCCAAATTTACCCCAGGGTTATGGTTTCAAGCTGTAGTTAGGGCAGTGATTTAGCAGAGTGGAGCCATCCCCAGCACTGTCTCATTAAGGAGGCACCTGGTGTTTTTTTAGGCTCTTGTTGTCACTGGTAGTTTCTCCCCTTTGCACATTCATAGACTCATAGAATAGTTTGGGTTGGAAGGGACCTTCAAGATCATCTAGTTCCAACCCCCTGCCATAGGCAGGGGCACCTCCCACTAGATCAGGATCTTCAGTGCTTTGTCCAGCCTGGCCTTAAACACCTCCAGAGAGGTGGCATTCTTAGACTTTTTTAAGACTCTTAGACTTCTAAAGCAAAGGAGGAATCTAACAGTAACGCTCACTCCCACCACCTCTGCAGCCACAAACCAGACTGTGTGGTATCTGAGACCACAGCCAAAGAGGCATAAAACCACCTCTTTCATGGCCCAGGGAATATGCACTGGAATTAACTCAACATGAAACTTGTCTTTTAACATCCTTCAGAGAACCTACCAGCCTCCTGTTGTGGGCTTGATCTTTTTTCATAATTGCAAGAAGCTGCTCATGCTTCTTCAGGGTTTGTTGAACCTGGATATTTAAAAGAAACAAAAGTAATTAATTCCTTCCATCATTTTGTAGAGCAGGCAGTTGTGTGTAGATGTTTTAAACATTGCCCCTCAGCTGTGTTTGGATTTTCATGTTGACAGTTGTTGTGCATGAGTTAATCAACTCTTGTGCCTCATAACTAACTGTGCATGAGTTAATCCACTCTTGTGTCTCATAACTAACTGTGCATGAGTTAACTCGTGTCTCATAACTAACTGTGCATGAGTTAACTCGTGTCTCATAACTAACTGTGCATGAGTTAAACTCTTGTGTCTCATAACTTAAACTGAAATGCTGCTCAGAACTAGCATAAGAGACTAGAAAATGTTTTTTAAAAAGCTGTCACAACTTTAGCTAGCATTAGATAACCTAGAATCTAATAATTTTTTTATACAAGTGGGTGGTTAAAGCTGAACCCACATGTTTAGATGCATCCATCCTTATTTAACTACCCAAGTTCAACCAAACATCCTTTCATACTGTGCTATAAACATGCGTGTACCCTCTAAGCTGCATATAAACAGACAAGATGATTTTATGAATTCATTATGGAATGCAAAGTTCTGGCTGCTGATTGTGCCTTCAGAGGTTCTACTCCTGCTGGTACTCAAAAGGTAAGAGAAGAACGCTCACTTCACTTTGGAGTCTGGTTCTGGTTCTGCCTGAAGCTGCCTGGAGTAGCTGGGTGTGTGCGAGCTGCTGCTGCCACATTTTGTTCACAGTGTGGTGGGAAATATGCAGGTGGGGGAACTCTTCCAGTAGCTGAAATAGGAGCTCATCATCTCGTACTTTCACTACAAGGTAAAGACAGATGTAAGCAATAAATTCTTGGAGAATACATTCAGTGGTAAATTCTTCCAGGCAGTGTCAGGCTAGGTTATGAAATATTTTAGATTGAGCAGTATATACAAGTAATGTGCTGCTATTATGATGTCAGTGTAAACCCAGCAGGACATAACATCGCTCTGTCAGTGCAGCAGCAGAGAGAATAATCTCTTTTTGATGGCAGGGTTGTTTTTTTGGCTTGGGTTTTTTTTCTGCTGACAAATTGCTTTTATATTTCAGGCATTAATTTCCTCCCACACCCCATAAAGACAGGTATCCCCATCTTTCTTCCAGTGGTTCTGGCTGTCACTAATCAGTGATTTCTTTATCTGGCTCTCTCACTGGTTGCAGCAAATTAAAAATGTTAATATTGCAGTAGTAGTGACAGATCCAGGTCAAGTAAACAGGTGTAAAATAAACTGGTTTGCAACCAGCTCATCCTCATTGCATCTTTGATCTTTCTGTCAGGATAGGATGATGGGGAGACAAAATAAAGGGGTGTTAACCAAGTATATGCCCTTTAGACAGTGGGAAAAGATAAGGCAGTGTAGCTGAGCAGGACTCAGATTTTTAGAATCATAGAATAGTTGGGGTTGGAAGGGACCTGAAAGATCATTCAGTTCCACCCCCCCCTGCCATAGGCAGGGACACCTCCCACTAGATCGGGCTGCTCAGTGCCTTGTCCAGCCTGGCCTTAAACACCTCCAGAGAGGGGACATCCACAGCCTCTCTGGGCAACCTGTTCCAGTGTTTCACTAGCCTCACTGTAAAGAACTTCTTTCTTATATCTAGTCTGTATTATACCATATTCATTATCAAGCAGAAGGCTGTTTACCAAAAGTGAGCCTGTGATTTGCACGTTGCCTGTTCTTGAAGCATCCCATCCTCAGCAAAACCAGTGGTGGAGTTAATACCACAATGACAGGGTGGTGGAAGGAAGATGGTAACAACTGACAGATTGTGTTGTTACCTGTATGTGACTCAGCACCAGCCCACTCAAGTTAAAGGTTTGATTTTAAATCTTTGTTTAGAAAAGGGAAAAATAAACCAAACCCAAAGACAACTGAGCTCAGACTACAGTGGAGTAAGTACAGGAGTAGCTGTAATGGAAACAAGCCTTGAAAACAATCCAAGGCATTTTAAGGAGATAGCAAATGTGTCACAGTTGTGATTGTGCATTGGTGGCTTACTTTTACTTAAAGTACTATCTTCCCTAAAAAAAAAAAAATAAAAAAAAATCCAGACCATATAGAGGTCATAAGAAGGGGAAAATGCTACAGCTGACTGGTATATGTTGGACTGGTGCCTTTATTCTTGGAGTTCAACACATGCTTTCAGAAGATGCCAGTTTTCCACCAAGTATAGTTTTGCAGTTCTTACTTGGAGCTGCTTTCTTTGGCTTCACAGTCCCTCGTTTTGGAATCCACTGGCTGTATTTGGGATTTCGAGGTGTGGTTTTTCTAGAATAAGCTTTCACTGGCTGAGGTATTTTTGGAGGTTCTTTAAAGATGTTTTCTTTGTATTCTTGTTCCTTAGGAGCAGATGTAAAACAGATGGAGAACAGGTATGAGAAGGGAAAGACTGATAGATGACTTAGGTTGGATATCAGAACCTAAATGTCTTTGAAACTTTAGAGTGAGACTTTGGACACACTGAATTGGATTCTCCAGAAGGCCAGAGTTCACTACATGCAGGTCAAGGTTCAAATAAAGGTTAAATCTCTCCATTGCATAACTTCAGCTCTTTTGCAGCACTTAATGTTGCTGCTGCAAAGGTGATGAAAAGGATTGGTGGAGCCTACACTGGTACAAAAGAGCTTTTCAGCTTCTGTTCTTTGAGAAGATCACCTAGGCCAGTTTAGAACAAACCCCAAACAACAATCATGTAGCACATCACATACCATCTTCCTGATGTCTTCTCTGAGCTTGGAAAGTCTAAGCCTTTCCTGAGCTTCATAAATTCTTAGTTCATCTTCATAAGCTTTAGCAACCGTCTAGAAAAGAAAAATAAGACTTTTCAGACATTTTAATCAGTCCATGTGACCACCTCATTATCTTGTTTAGAATAGGGATCAAAGTAGCTTCTTCCACTTAAAAGTTTTCTGATTTTTTTTCCAAAATTTCATGTTTTCCTCATCAATCTACAGAAACAGTACAAGTTAAGCATGAGAGATGCTTGCATTAAATAAAAGCTTTTAGTATAACCTGTTAAGAATGACCCAAAGGTCTAACTTGGAAATTACCTTCACTTTTTTTGTTCTTTCATCCCTTTCTTTTTGCAGCTGGCTGCGTATTTTCCTTATCTGGCCTGTTCCATTTCTGCACAGTTTATTTTCCAACTCAGAGGAAAGTTGATGCTGAGATGAGGGTGAGGCTGGAGAAAGGGATCGTGGCCTGCTTGGGTACCCTAGATCTGTAGGGAAAGGCACAGGAGAATTTCAGAGAAGAGGCTCTGACTTCAGGATGACAGTCCTATCAGTGATTCTGGAGTTCCCTTCCCCTGTTTTCTATACACTTTTTTAGCTGCAGGAGCAATTGCTTTGTATTTTTCATGAAACTTCACCTTAGCTATCTAGGTGGTAAATGGGAGCTTAATTGCAATTCTGTTGCTATTGCTCAGGTTTGAATCCAAGATGAAAAAAGGGAACTAACAACACAAAACTTATCTTCTCAGTTACTGACAGCTTTACTTGAGAAGGGGCTTTTCTTTTTAATATTCCTTTCCATCCTAATAGCTCACTGGCATAAGATTTATTACCTCTCTCAGCTTTCCTTGGGCGATAATCCATGACACTGTCACTGTGCTGAGACAGACTGTCCTCCTCTGGCAGCTCTTCCTCTCTGCTTTGTCCACCCAAAGCTCTCTTCAGCATCTACAAGACAGATATTGAGGGGGTGAAGGGAGTCAGGTTCAATAGCTCATTCAAAACGTAGAACTGTCTAAAGTCAGGTGCTAACTGCAGATGTCCTTTCCATCAATGTTGAATTTATATCCTCGTTCTCTCCACTATCATCAATCACTAAGGGGAGATTGCTCAGAGATAACAAAGAATAGATTTCACTTACAGAATCCAGTTCATTTAACCTGCAAGAGAGTTTTTCTGACACTTCCCGAAGCTCCAGCTCAGACAGTTGTTCCTTTGTTGTTCTGTGCAAAAGGGACTCTTGGAGTGAATCTGTGGTAGAATTTTCATTTCTACTAAAACAAAAACCAGACATTTAATTTCTGTTCTAAGCACATGAAGATAAGCACTACCCTGTACAATTGCAGTTCACTCTTTGAGTGTGTTTGTATAGGATTAATTAGAAGCTGAATGTGTAAGTGCCTATAAATATATTTAAGAAACTAAATATATATCATGAAAAGGGGAAATATTTCTGTTAGAATTAACCTTTCTCTGTCATGCTGACAAGGAGGGAGAGATCTGAACTTGCCTTTTCTCTCTAGGTAGATATCTAGATTCAGGTCTTGAAGTCTGTGTTACTTGTTCAGCATCTTGTGAGAGTTTTTGCTGTAAAGAGGAAGCAGATGAAGTCCAGGGAACCTAAGAAAATTAGTAAATTAAGATTTTGGTAAGATTTTCACGGTAAAGCATAGAAATATCATGGAACAGGTGAGCAGAGAGATCCCAGAACTGCCTTTATGAAACCATCTCAAAGCCTATGGTTTATAGAAGTAGTTTTTTATATATGTACAGATAGGGCTGTGAGTACCTCTTGTGGTTGCAGAAGGCAGTAATGTGTGTGGTGGAGCAGAACTTCCCACACAGATGAGTTTCCACAAGCACAGAATGGCATCTGCTGATCAATTTGTGGGTTTTGAAGTGCTCAGTTTTTGAAAAGCAAAGTACAACACAATGAAATAAAATTAAATAGTTCCATGATCTTTAGGAAGGGAGCAAAATATGAATTTTATTGGAGTCTGAGCAACCACAGAAAACCCAATTTCTTAATAATTTAGGATACTGACACACTTCAGAGAAAGGAAACGACTGTACCCTTGTGTTTTATGCATCTAAGATTAACTAGTAATTGATTAGTTGTGATAAATTAGAACTCTATAGCTAGTGGAAGTTCTTGGAACAAACACCTCCAGAAAGAACTGACACAGTCATAGTCTAAGAGCTTTGCATCACTGATCATACATATGCTGAAGAGAGCACAGCAAAAGCAGGTTTGAAAGAAGCCCAGAAGTGCAACAAGATATCAGGAGAATTAAATGGAAATCAAAAAAATATTGACTGAACCTCCACAGGTAAGGTAAAGATGTAACATCTACCTTTATCACTTTGTCCTCATTGTCATTTGGCATCACCATGTCTCCCACTGCAAAAGCAGATGACAAATAAGAGTGAGTTAATGGCAGAGACTGCCCAGTGCTGCTAATGTGGGGAACAAGTGAAAAAAAGATGTGATCCATGGTCTTTGGAACCAGATTATTTATAGAGAACAGAATGACAAAGCAACTGTGGTTACACGGTTGTGACATTCATTTTAGTAATTTCTCAGGTTTTGAATGTTCAGTGTCATAGAAATGCTATGGAAACTAGAGAGGTAAGCAGTGTTTCCCAGGCAACAGAGAAAATAAGCACTGAAAACCAGCTTTTAAGCCTTTTCTCCAATAGCAGTTAATGGGTTTTTCCTAGAGTTGAGACTGGCTTGTTTGCTCCATGTTTTTCTGCTCAGAATAAACTCAACCTTGGGAGTTATCTGCTAGGAGAGATTTCTGAAATGCAGGTGCATCTTAACTGGATTAATTAAGAAAGGAGCTGAACTGGAGATATTATTTTTCTCCAGCACAGTGAACAGCTTAAAAGCAATTTTTTTTCTCTCTCTCTGTGAATCAGAGATAGAAATATGAACCTGTGGCTGAATAAAAGAAAAATGCACTAGCAGTTTCAAGACCAAGCTTCTTGAAGTGCCAATAAAAATAAATGCAACATTTGACAATTCAGAGCTATACTACAGGAAACAAAATTCTCTCTCACCGGGGATTTTCCTTGGTAGAGGAAGCCCATCAGAAACATCTTCAGTTTTCTGTGTAAGTGGCTTTTCAAACTGAAATAAAAAGCAACATGTTTTTGATAAATTCACAGGAAGGTCATGTATCAGGTTTGTCCAATATATAAGCAATGTAGATTTCAAAGATAAGTAAAAATACACTAAAATTAGTTTGTTTCATATATTGTAAATTGTGTAGTTACATTGTTTATGGAGATGTGTATAACATAAACACACCCCTTAAATTAACTTCCTCTCTTGTCTGGGCATTCAGTGAAGAGTAAATCCACAATCTAAAAGGCTTTGAAGTGAAAATAAAATCGCAGGACAGGTTTTTACTTACAGTAGGAATTTCTGCCCCCTGACTGTTGGCCAAAGCTGCTGCCTGTCTGTCTGAGCTGTGATAATCTCTCCAGCCAAGATAGTGACGTCTGGCTTCTGAGGGCTGAAATGGTGGTAGCAAAGGAACAGCCTGCTGTATGGGCTCCCCAAGCTTTGTAGCACTGATGCTCAAATTCTCCAGCTGAGGTTCTGTAGTGTGAACAGACTCCACTGATCCTTAAGAGACAAACATGAGGAGGTTTAAGTGCCATCTGTGAAAGCAGAATGTTAGTTTTTTATCTTCTCTATTCATGTTAGATGAAAATATCTAAATATCTAACCTGCTTATTGTAACTCTTCTATGCCTTATGATGTTACTTCTGTTTACAGAGACATGTACTGCAGCCCCTCCCTGTCTGACTACAAAAGGAAATGAACACTCACCACCTTCCTTCTCCTTTACAACAGCCCTTTCAGCTTCAGAGAAGTGTCCAGGTAAAATTGCAGTTGCCTCTGAGTTCTTACATTCTTCCACCTCCTTGTCTTTTTCTGATGGTAACAAGTCAGGGAACTGGAGCTCTAGGGATGATATTTGAAAAAGATTACAATAAGAAATATGAAGTGTCTTGCTATAAACTGTGTAGACAGAACAATTTCCGTGTTTGGTATGTAAATACCTTGGTGTTAGCAATCCATATTATGATCAAAATGATTGTGTTAAATTCTCCCTTGTAAATCTATCCAACAAAAATTCATAGTATTTCTTTATGCCTCCACAAGGAGGGATTAATCACCAAAAAAAGCACAGGACTACTCATAGAAAATAAGAATGGACTGTACATTACTTGTTCCAGAGCCACCCACATTTTCAAATGGTACGTGCTCTGAACAAGATGTCCTTAAGAATGAACCCACAAGGTCTTTTTTACAAGCTTAAGCAATACATTTTACCCTGCAATAAATGAAAGAAATTAAAGGCTTCAGAAATCTCTTATTCCATTAAGCAAAATCAAATGCATTTGTAGAGAGAGCTGAATTAAATCAACTAGCAAAGCTTTTAATCAAAACATGTAGCTCTAGAATCATGAAAAACAGTATCTGGAATACACCAAGAAATTTTAACATCAACAAGATGCACATTTGCTTGGCTTGTTTTTAGGGTTATTTTGGTTAAAAAATTAGTTAAAAACAAAGCTCTTTTAAACTAGTTTAAAAACACCAAACAAGAAAAAGCTGCTAGAGAGTAGTTTTAAATAATTTTTCACCCAAACTCACCTTCCTCTCTCTTAAAAAATGAATGAGCAGTATCTCCAAGTCTAATCAATTCACTGGTAGATTCTGATCCATCTGTATCCCAAGACTGCAGAGAAAATTCTGACTTGGGCCTAAGAGGAACATAAATGCATTAAAATATTTATTCTAGAATTAGTCTTTGCCCCTTCAGCCCACAAGATGGAGCTGCAGAAGGGTGGTCACTCCAGACAGTTGGCTAGTGCAGGACACGAATCCACTTTCTACAAAACAAACCCACATCGAAGTTACAAAGTCTGTGGTTTAACTAAAATTCAATCATTTCAAACTGAGACAAAGTCTCCAACATGTTTCACCGCACATGTAAAGTAAACCAAAGGGAAACAAAAATGCCAGCAGCAATTTTCCAGAGCAAAGAAGTTCTGGATATAATTTTAGCCCTCTTACTGCTAGACTAAAGAGGAAAGTTGCCTCACATTCCATTTAACATATGTAATCAGCGTGTTCCCCACTTGCATGGCATTAAAACCCTGCTGGTTTCTTCACAGATACACAAAAAGTTTGTCAATCACTACATCAATGCAAATGCTCAGAATAGCTCTTACCCTTCAGCTGATAAGAATATTGAAGGTTGCTTAAGTTGGCCAGTACTGCTTCCCAACTGCTCTTGAGATGCAATTTGGTTTTCATAGCTGTATAGCTCATTTGCCTCGCCTGTTAATAATGAAGAGGTGATTAGTTTCAGGAAAAGTACTTCTGGCTATTAACTAACAAGTGTTATTACAAATAATATCAAAACAGTTTCCATGCAACAAAACAAGCACTGAAGAATGCTGCTGCCTTCTTTCTGTCCTTTCCAGTGAAAAAGGGCAGGAGGCAACTGCCTCCAGCACCGAGTGCTCTCCCCTTTACTCACAGGGGTGCAACAGCCCATGATGACAGGTTTCATCAGCTTTAAGACAGGAAGATCAGTACTCAGTCTGCAGGAACAATGATGCGTCTGAAGGGATGAGCAGTTCTCTTCTCCTGTATGGCATTTTCCTCAAAATATCCCCTGCTCCCCAAACTCACTTCAGATGAGAGTTTCAGGATGCTGTCCAGAATGTAATAGTAGCAGAATATAATGTACTTAAACAAGGGCATCTGTCTACTCACCTCCTTTCTGAGAAGATGATTCACTGGCTTCTTCTGTAAGATACTCTAACAAACCATCAAATATTTCCAGAAGGTTTCTGATTGATTCCTTTTCTCCTTTCACGATGTTCTCACCTTAAGAGAAGACAATGCCACTTATTAATAATTAGTACTTCACAAACAAAAAATTCTCAAAAGCTTCTTCTGGAGCAGAACACACGGAAATGGTTATGAAAGTGTCAGCTCAGAAGACAACTCATCACTCATTTGTGGTTACATGGATTCCTAAAGTTTATTTTCCATTCTGATAATTGAAATTTTATTGATGCTATACCTGTTTATGCACACACCAAATAGGATGTTGTCATGTAAGTATTAAAATATACTTTATAATGTATGATACTTATAAAAGGCTTAAAGTAAATTAAAACAGATAATTAGCCAGTGATTCTCTACATTAAAATGAGCACTCACCAGTGATGTGTGACAAGCTGACCTGCAAGTAGTCCAATGCCAGGGAATCTATCACTGCTTGTATATTATGGGCATCATCCTCTTGGCTTTTAGGAGTAGCTATGAAATCTATTTGAAGTAAATAACAGATTTTAGGCTGTCTTGCATTAAACCAGAGCTAAATTACTAATAAGCTATTAGCAAACTGTAAGTGCTAATCACTTGATGAGAAGAGACTTCACTATTAACACTTCTTTAAGAGAAATTAGCCAAGTCACACCTTTAACTATAAACTATACAAAGAAAAAACAAAAGCAGGATTAGAAATCCTCATTCCCACCTGGTACTTTTTCTCCCAAGATTGACTCGTAAAGATGAACAAACACATCAGCACCACATTCAGAGAGATGCTTTACGTGCTGGCTGATGTGACATCTCCTTAAAAGATCGTTGGCAACAGCAACCCAATCTATGAAGAAGTAAATCATATTAATGTTAGAACTGAAAGAGCAACTTAATCTAGTGAGAGGTGGCTTTGTCTATAGCAGTGAGGTTGGAACTTGATGATCTTCAAGGTCTGTAATTCTGTAATTAGTTAAAGCTGGGTATCATCTAATGTCTTTGACTTCACCATCAGGGATTGGCTCCAGCCATGCTGTCCCAATCATTCAAAAATATTGACTATGTTTGAGTGCTTTCTGCTATGTGCCAGATGGGAAGAGGGACAGTGAGGACTGAGAGAGGCTGGATCTTGTTTCAGAACAGCCACAGCCTGAGTGCTGTAGGGCACTGAAGTACCCCAGGCTGGGCAGCTGCTCCTTTCTTCCACATCATGGGATATACATTCTCATCTGGCTGCATAAACAGGAATTCCAGAACGTGAAGGACTTAACAAAAATCAGCTTTGAAGCATCCATTTTCAGAAATAACTTATTTAAAAAAAAAAACAATGTAAGCTTCACCTTTACAAAGTGAATCTCCCTAATGTTATCAGGCAATGCCAAAGCTGCCAATACATACAAGAACTCTTGCAAGAAAGTAGGTCCACCTTTGGGACTTGAGATGTGTATGAACAGCTTTAATTTCCTAAAAATCTGAGTCCTGAATTCAAAGTGCTTTGGGGTACATATGTCCTCTACAGCCTCGTCAACCTTTTTGCAGAAAAAAATGAAGAAAAATTATGTCTGCAACATTGTGATCTTTTAAGGTTGGATTCCTTCCCCCTTCCACGTTACTTCTGCAAACAAAACTTTAACAGATATTATATCCAGGACTTTATACTACTGGAAGAGGGATGTCACTTTTTGTAAACAAAACAGGTATTATCCAGGACTTTAAACTGCTGGAGCAGGGATGTCACTTTTTGCAAACGAAAAAGGGATTATCCAGGACTTTAAACTACTGGAGCAGGGAAGGAGAAGTGTAAAGCTACCACCTTGTAAGATATTTTGTACAGTTTTTATTCAGTCGTACACAGGGAGTACCGCTTTTCCATCACTTTATTTTCCAGTTTCAGAAATCACTTTGCCTTGATATCTGAACGACTGCAGGTGCACGGAATCATAGAATAGTTTGGGTTGGAAGGGACCTGAAAGAACATCGAGTTCCAAACCCCCTGGCATAGGCAGGGACACCTCCCACTAGATCAGTGCCATGTCCAGCCTGGCCTTGAACACCTCCAGAGAGGGGGCATCCACAACCTCTCTGTGCACCCTGTTCCAGTGCTTCCAGTAAAGAATTTCAGTGTAAAGAAGGTTGAAGCAACACTGTAAATCTCCAGCTGAATCGCCGTCGGGGGTGGGAGGAAGAGAGGAACGCCAAAGACAAGCGAGGGGAAGGGAAGGCTAAGCCGAAGAGCAGCGGATTCCCGAGGAGCGCGGCCGCCCCTACCTCTCTCCTCAGCGCTGCCCATGGCGCCTCAGCCGCAACGGACGGCGGGAAGGGCCCCGCGCCCCGCCATTTAAACTGCCCCGCGGCGCTGATTGGCCGGGCCGACCGGAACGGGTGGGACTCACCCGCGGAGGTGGCGGAAGTGCCGGTCGCCATGGAGACACCGGGGGGTGTCTCTGAGCGGGGCCTGGCGCAGGCACCTAAAATGGCGGCGTCGCCGACCCTCGCGCCCTGAGGCAACGGCGGAGGGAATGCGGCCGCGGTGGTGCCGCCTTCGCCACCCTGTAAACGTTTGCATAAGTACAATGTGTTGAGGAAAGGGCAGGCCTCGGCGGGGTGGGGAAGGTTCTAGCGCCTGACCTTGTAGGCCCAGCCCGAGGTTAGGTTTGGCAGGGGCAGGTGAAAGGCAGAGTAATGCGGCGGCTTCCTGCTCCGGAGAGATATTGGAAGCTTAACTAAGAAATTTAAAAGGTTCAGTCTAGTAAAATTGGGCTATCAACCAACTCATAGTAGCTTATCAGTACCTGAAAGTGGCCTACAGAAAGGCAGGGGGAGGACTTTTTAATAGGGTGCAGGATGGCAGGACTGGTAATAATGGATGTAAATTGGAAGAGGAGAGATTTAGGCTGAATATAAGAAAGAAATTTACGGTGAGGGTGGTGAGACACTGGAACAGGTTGCCCAGAGATGTTGAGGATGCCCCCTCCCTGGAAGTGTTTAAGGCCAGGCTGGATGAGGCATTGAACAACCTGATCTAGTGGGACCAGGTCATGCCCATGGCAGGGGGGTTGGAACTAGATGATCTTTAAGGTTCCTTCCAACCCAAACTATTCTGTGATTCTATGCAAACAGGTTTTTGGAGGCTCTGGGTGCTAAAAGTGCATTTATTATCTGCTTTCCTAAGCAACAGTACTCAGTGCTACTTAGGAATTCTGCAATTTCCATGTTGCAAGTTGGGCTGAACTAGAAATAACAACCCCGCTTTCCCTTAGATTCCTGCAGCGTGATGGAAGCAGCTGAGACACCAATTAAACTGTAAGAGTAATGACCAGCAAGGAGTAAACATCAATGAGAATGTTTGTTCTAACAGTCTACAAGATGCAATTTTTAGATATATTATCCAAACCTGCATACCACTGCAATAAACACAAAAGAGCTTTTGTGCATACAAGCAAATGCATGTGAGTGCTATGAAAATTAATACTACAACATGCAATTGGGTTTGATACATATGAGTGTTGATTTTTTTTTTTACATGTGTTTGCTTAAATTGAGAAAAAAACCCAGGAAAACAACATTAACTCAAAGGGGTGGAACACAAAAATGAGGAAGTTTTTTTCAAAGAGGAAATGAAAAGGAGGAGTTACTTGCAGACCAGGCGAGAGACAAGGTTTGGTGTTTTTTTTTTTGTTTAGTCTTTTCTTTTAAACCCTAGCAAGGTTAAACAGCACAGTAACAGGAACCACTACACAAACAAAATTCAAGCTGTGTTTGGGTTCATGTAATCAACAGAAGATCAGACATTTTGCTATTTTCCAAAGCCTTTGCAAAAAGTTTTTTCAAATTTATCAAAAACAGGAAGCCTGTAAGGTCAGGAGGCACAGAGCGTTATAAAACAGTGTTTTGGGAGAAAAACCTTCAACAAGATAAATCAGTAACTTACTGGAAAAAAAATGAGGAACCTTTATGAGAAATCTGCAGAGTATTTTGTATATTGTACTAAAGAACCTAGAGCAAGAGCTAATGAAGAAAAACAAGCCCAGATTGCTGAGGGTTGAACAGCTGTGGCTATTCACAAATGAAGATAAGCCTCAATTAGATGTTACTTTTGAGGGAGAGATCATAGAAACATCTAGTACTATTCTCTGAAAACTTTCCTCTGGTCTTAGCAGCAATTAAAAAAAAAATCCACAACAGATCAAAAGCAGTTGCAGCTTGCTAATAGCTCAGCTGTAATTTAGCTCTGGTTTAATGCAAGACAGCCTAAAATCTGTTATTTACTTCAAATAGATTTCATAGCTACTCCTAAAAGCCAAGAGGATGATACCCATAAAATACAAGCTTGTGTAACAATGTGGGCCTGGGTCTTGAATACTGTGTGTGGTTTTTTGCCAATGAAAATTATGAGGATAATCCTAAGTGTGGAATTGTTTTTAAAGTAGAAAGAATTAAATAGAATGCAGTCTTGGTTTGCAAGGGAGGGGACTTGGAAGAGATTAATGTCTGCTAAGGATCATAAATATATGGAAGATTGATATTCACCCCTTCTAATAACTCACTTTGTTTTGTGCCTCTTGTTCTGAGCTGGCAATGTGTTGAAAATGAAAGATGTTTTTCAGGCAGTGAGCAATTAAACTTAGCAGCTAAATTGCCAAGAAATGGCCATCAGCTCCAACTGGGTTATTTTCGTCTCAGAAAAGCCTTGAAAGCAGGGATTTGGAGGTGGGTGGATGCCAAGGGAGGAGGGGGCTATTACCACCCGGCTGCCAGAGGAGCTGCGGCAGCGATGGCTGCTCCTGCTCGCGTTGCAAACTTTACCTTTTCCTCTGCGTTTGCGAGGGCTCGGGTGGATTAAACTCTGCGGTTCTTCCTTAAGCCGGCGAGGCGGAGAGATAAGCAACAGGGAATTGCAGGGCTCTGGTGTTTATTTCACATCCACAGGCACGGCCCGGCCCTGTCCTCGCACGCCCCGCGGCACTCGGCCTGACCTTTGAGCCTGTGCTGGAATTCAAACAGACAGAAATAGGCGCTGAATTACAGAATCACAGAGTATCGGGGATTGGAAAGGACCTAAAAAAATCACTTAGTCCGATCCCCCTGCCACCACAGCAGAAACACATAGACTTGGCCACACAGGAAGGAGTCCAGAGGCATTTTGAATGTCTCCAGAGGAGACCCCACAGCCTCTCTGGGCAGCCTGTGTCACTGTTCTCTCACCCTCACTGTGCAAAAGTTTTTTCTTACTTTTCTCTGGAATCTCTTATGTTCCAGCTTGTACCCATTTCCCTGTGTCCTGTCATTGGAGGTCACTGAGAAGAGCCTGGCTCCATCCTGACACTCACCCTTGACATATTTATAAACATTAATGAGATGCTCACTCAGTCTCCGCTTTTCCAAGCTGAAGAGATCCAGCTCCCTCCCCTGCTTCTCTACACGTGTGTTTCGTGGTTACAAAAAGCCCCAGGCAATGCCTAATTTTATAAAAAGCATTGCCCAAAGTAGCAGTCACCTGCCTGCTGTGTTTATGTGACAACCTACATATTTTAACTCCTTCAGTCTCTGGAAAGCACCAAAAAAGTGCGTGGCTGCTTCTACCCATTACCAGTGTCAAAATGTGGCAAGTTTCCCCGAGTTTTACACGCGGGAGCCTCTACCCAGGCCGCAACAAGCCACACACCCCCCCATGCCCGTGGGCTGAGGCGGGCTGGCAGCGGCGCAGGGGGCGAGGCCTTGCCCGGGGTCGGGCGGGCGCCACTAGGCCTCTGTCCGGACACGCATGCGCGGCCTCTCGCGCCCTTCCCGGAGTGGGCGGCGGGCGCGCGGGGCGCTGCGGAGGGTGACGTCACCCCGCCGCCCCGCCCC
>VZTY01032242.1:0-35873 GCA_013400935.1 Turnix velox
TCCCCTGTGACCAGCTCTCCAGGGGATTTAAACATGCATAACTTTAAGACCAGGATTAATTGAGTTCCCTAATTAGGACTATTTGTATTTTAAAACATACACATATGCTTGTATCAGGGTCCAAATGTTTCAGCTATTCCTTCTTCAATTGTTTTTGGATTGGATCAAATTGTGTTCTCATAAGCCTCATGAGTAATCATATAACCATGAGTCATGCATTCAACAAAAGAGGACAAATAATCAGCTTTATTTGTATGCAGATAGATCATCTAAATTGCTCTAGATGTTTCTGAATGAATAACTCATTCTTGCCCACTAGCTAGTGTTATTACTTAGTCTGGGTATTTTTTGCCTCTATAGTTCTCTTTTAAATAGACTATAAAGGTCATTCTACACCTTTTAAAATAACAAGAGACTTAATGCTCCTTGCATTTAAACCACTGGAGAAATATGGAAAACAGCAGTGACACATGAGGTTTAGCAGATGGGGACACTATAGAAGGACACCTCCTTTTCTGAGATGTCACAGAATTTTTCTCTCACTTTTTACAGTGAGTCAAAGCTCTGCTTCTGTGGGAGAAACCATTGAAGAGAGTATTCTGATTTTAAAATGCCACAGATGTCATCAAATAAACCAACACTGCTTTGTGCAGATTTTTCTCTGTCTCTGCATTTGCACTTACTCATCAAGAGCTGGTGACTCCCAGGTTCAATCTAACTTCTGATCTTGTGAGTCCAACAGCAGCACCTTTTACTTTTAGAAACATTTTCACCTCACTTCTCAGTGGATCAGGGTTTCTTTGTAAACTACACTCTTTCCTCTAATAATTTTAAAGCTTTCTTAAAATTATCATGTTTTATTTGTATTTGTGTCTTCATATAACTTTACCCATCTTTGAATCCCATGGCAGCAATTCCACACAAAACAATAACCAAAAGAACAATGGCTATATGTGGAGTGACTTTTTTTTTTCTGTTCATTGCTCTATGAACAGCTAAACCAGTGTGAAACACTTACTACTGACAGAACACTGCAGAAACAGTCAGTGCTTTTTCTCCTTGTGTTTTTTTTTTTCTTTGACGTCCCATTTACCTTTGACCAGTAGCGTCTGACAGTTTGGATTTATCAGAGGCACTCAGAGTAGAACAGCTCTGTGTCACTGTGTCTTCTTGCTATCAAAGGAGCTGGGCGTAGAAGAAAACACAGAATCCAGGGCATTGTGACCATATCTGAAGCTGGCAGAGTATCAGCAGAAAGCAAAACTAACAAGACTTTTATGAAAAAAAGCTGTATAACTGTATCCTTCTTTATGAAACGGTAATTCTGCTGATATACTGTGCCACTGCTGCTTACATATGAAAATGCAAAAAAAATCCTTTCTTCCTGTATGGCTGTATTAACTATTGATTGTCACTTGCCCTCATTTATAGAATAAATGAAATATATCATCTGACCCACTTGCAGGTGTTTCACCTTCAGCCTCAGGAAACTGCTCATTTCTCTGCAATAATACGTGTGCTGTCAGCTCCTCCTACCCCCAGCCATGACAGAGATTGCTCTTGAGGTAAATGTCTCCTCAGCATGACTGGCTGTGCTTTGCTAATTTACAGTGAATCAGTTTGTTACACTTTCAATTGTATGAGCTCTGTGGCACCGTCAGGCTGCAGCAGTCAAGAGGTACGTGGCTGTGCAGGAGGGGTGGTTCAGAGCATGCAGGGGGGAGCACTCAGGTTTGAGATGCTAATTTGTGTGAAATGTGAGCTGCTGACTTAGAGGCTCACAGCACCCACACAGCTTCATTTTTCACAGCTTTGCAAGTCCCTCCCTGGCACACGTGCTTTTTTTTAAAGAGCAATATTCTTTTTTCATCAAGTGTATTGCTCACAATGATGTCCTTATGCTTCGTCATCACCTCTTAAGAGAGTAATTTCTTACCAAACTGTTAATCAAAATACTGATACAAGGAAAATTATGTGATTCAGCTGCTCAGAAAGATGCTGCGATAGAATGTGAATTAATCTGTGGGTGAAAACAGTGACAAATTACAAATACTGTATTCAGCCTTGGTGTATCAACTATATTGAGGATTGCATATAATTCATAGATTATTAAGCATCCACATACCTAAAGGGTTATTATTCATTCATAGATTTAGGTTCTAACTGCACTGTGTCAGATAGTCTAATGAAAGGAAGAGCCCCCCCCCCCCCCCCCCGAAAATGTGTGGCATTATCTATTTTGCCACTGCAGGGGAGGAAGAAGGGTCTGGGCACCCTGTGATCAGTGCTGATCAGGCAGAGTAGGATCATGCAAACTGCAGAACTGTGGAGTGATTTGTGTTAGAAAGGGCCTCTGATGGTTATCTGGTCCAATCTGAAGCTCAGGAAAGGACAAACACACACCAATTTACCCAGGGACTGGCCCAAGCAAGTTTTCAGTCTGCCCAAAGGCAGAGACTTAGAGACTTCACAGCCTCCCCTATTTGATTACTGTCATGGGGAAAACAATTTTCCTACTATATGATGGGAATTTCCTGCCTTACTACTTGCAACTATCACCTTTCATCCCAATACTCTGAGAAGGATACGGCTCCATCTTCTCTATAGACTCTCAAGGCTTGGTTGGACAACTCCTCAGTAGGTAGCTGAAGATTGCAGTGAGATCATGCTAATCTTTTCTTCTCAAAGTCCCCTTAGCCTCCTTCTTTAACAACAAACTGAGTTTTCCCAACCTCTCATATGTAGGCATTGTGCTCTATCCCGACTGTCTTGGTGGCCCTGCACTGGACTCAATCTAGGGTGCCTTTGTTGTACTGGGCATCCCAAAATGGTCACAGCATTCAAGTTCCAGGGCTGAATGGAAATACTGAGGTTTGAAAACAATATTGATTTTAGCTCAAGATATGCATCAGAAACTGCAGTTTGCTGGCAATTCTTTAGGCAAAAGTGGCCAACAGTGAGTACTATTTTTCACCTGTGGTATTTCAACTTGTGCAACACCTAGACATAAATAAGATCTAGATTCATAACATAATGCCTGAAAAGGATTTCTGCAGCACAGGCAAGTTTGGCTGGTAACAGGCCAGTAGTAGAAAGTGCATTTCAATTGGGTCAGCTGCAAATGACTCTGGAGATTGCTAGAAAGTATTTCTGTGTACAGTTAGTAGTTTCCACTGGAAGATGTTCCAAGACTGCATTGTGGAACATTATCTCACCAGGAAGGAAGGAACTGTAGTAGCATTCAAAAAGGACTAAAGCCCAGGAAACTGTGGTTAGTGACTATTAGCAGCATGAAGTTTGTTTGGTGGCAAGACTCCTTTGTGGTCTTTTACAAAAAAACTCGGATTTTCTAGTAGCCTTCCTCATCTCTTCATAACAAAACCATAGCAACCCCAGCTTAAAGTATGTGAATAACAATGTTGCTGAATGCCTGTTTTGCAGGGGAATGTCTGGCAGTTTTGGAGCTGTGGCCCTGGCAACAATGATGCCTGGGTGTTTTTCTGTGAGTACTGAAGTTGTCTCATAGAATTTGGGAGACAAGGAGAACTAATCATTTACTCTGACTTCCAGCATATTCCAGACCTTAGAAATTCCTTCAAGCCTTGTCTGATTTAAGCCTTTAAATTTAAATTCTGCTTTTCAGAATTTATGAGACTTCTGTGAAAATGTGCTTGTGAGAATAATTCTATATCAGTTAGAAAAATGTAGCCAAGTTATTGAGACAGTCCTTGCCTTTTATTAAAAACAACAAACAATAAATAAAAACAAAGCCTGTAGGAATTAATGGTACAAACACACATGTTAGAAATAGATCCACAGCTGCAAAATATTTTAATGATTGCCATTCTCATAGATAAAAAAGTTTTAAAAATATTTAAGCAATTAAAGCCAGAGCTTACTGGGATCTAAAAAGGAGTTTAAGATTAAGAATACAACATTTCCCAGACTTCTGCATTTATTTGGATCAGAAATTAAATTGCTGATTGGAGTTGGCTGAAATAGGTGAAGAATCTTTAAATAGTTTATGAAGTAGTAGCTCTTGTTCTGTAAGATATACCTGTGTGGCACCACATCTGCATCTAAAGGTGATTGACTATGACTAATGATTGACATGATCATCTCTTACTTTCTGGACAGTTAATTTTTTTAAGGGACTTATTTTATAAATGATGGCACTCTCAACCTAGAGTACTATTTTTTACAAAATCAGTTAACCAAATAACTATATGCCCTGGGTGTTTCTAGTCTTCATGCAGATTTGGAAAGAAGTAGTGATTAATTCCTTAGGAGGGTGAGATGTCAATGCCAGACTAGAAAAAGTTAATTTTCATCCTCAGCTTCTTCTGAAAATCGAACTAGAGAATGTTTTGAACTAGCATGAATGATTAAAAGCTTACAGTGATCACTATCCTAGTGTATCAGGGCTGATTTTCTTTGCAATAATCTTTCGTACTGCTGATATTTCAATCTTTAAAATCTACATATTTGTGGTCAATTTCATTAAGGTCAATTTGATTAGGGAATAGAGGCTGTAGAGGGGATTCTATAAACCTTTTGAGGATTTATCTTTATGAAACAAGGTGATCTTTTTATACATTCTGATGTATAATGTATAAGCAGTAGTAGATGAGAACATTTAACCCCACAGATTCTATTTCTCCTTATTATGTCACAACACATGGTGGCTATGCATACTGCCTATATAGGTACCTGTGTATATGGCACTTGAAGTGTGAAACACGGTGCAGTGCTTGGTATTCTGTGTGATTTTTGACTCTTTGCTCTCGAGGATACTTCTTGAACAGTTCTCCATTTTATCACATAATTATGGTTATAGTTGGCTTCCATATTTACATTGGATTAGAACAAATGTTTTAAAACAGTTTGGCTTGGTCTGACTGCAGCCTCCTTTGTCTGTATTTTGTTTGAGGTGATGTGATGATTTCCTCACTTGGCTGTTAATTTGATTGTATCTGTGTAAAGATGCTATAAATTTCAATACAAAATAAGCAAAAAAAAAGATTGTAAACCAATACTGATTTCTGTGAGATACTGCTCTTAAAGTTCAAAGGGCTGGTAAGTACAGAATGTTCTCATGCCTTTAATGGCTATGGTTTTAGTGTTCATCAGCCACTGAGAGCCATTTATTGCTTTCTAAATTTAGAAGCAATTACCTGCTATTATATCAATTGTCACAAAAAAAGGTTTGTCTTTATTTCTCTCAGTGTCTCTTCTTGGAGTAATAATCACTGGGCAGAAATGTCTCCCTCTCTTGGAATGCCTACATTTCCACTGTTCCCTTGTGAAATATCTTCTTTTAACAAACACATTAGAACTAGAAACAGAAAATAGAATCAGAATCACAGGACAAAAAAAACCATTACCTAGTAAAGATTTTTATTAATGAAATAATTACAATATTCTTCAGTTAAAAATTCATATCACTAACCTAATCCATTCTCAGCAACTGATCAGGCAAACTCTCATGTAGCCCAAAGGTTATTTTCATTAAAACTAAATGGTTTCAAAAAGATAAAGTAAATATGCAGAGTATATATTGAAATCAAGTAGGAGAAATCCTGTGTTGGCATCTAGTGATGTAGCTCTCAAAAAGCAATTGGCATTTTTTACCCCTACTGATGACACCTTGACAGGTCTGTTCAGGTTACAGGAATATTGATGAAGGGAGAATTCAGTCCACTAAAGAGAACTGTGCTTCCTAAATGTATAGTCAGTGAGCATTTTTTCAAATTACTCCTTTGGAGTGCACTCAAGGGTTTATAAAAGAACAAAGTAGTGACAAATGTGTTCTCTTGTCACTTGCTTGGAAAATTGAGTTCTGTTCAGTGTTATGAAGACAGAACAGAAAGAACACAGTGTGAACAAGAACATCAAGACCTGAAAATCTGACTTTGATCTCTTTCTTAAGAACTAACCAGGAGCACTGTGACATTCTGTAAGGAGGCTAGATATTTTAAAAGCTGTACTTGTGTATGATGATGGTTTTTACAAACAATAGAAAAGTAATCCTATTTGAAGCTCATAGCACTTTTTCTCCACTCACACAATACAGTGTGAATCCCCTTTTTTTTTTTCCCAAAATGCTGTTAGACTTCACTAACTAAGTCTACTGACAAGATCTTTGTATTTCTGCCTTTTTTAGATCCTGTAACTACCTGAATTAAACTCAGTATATATCACTAGTAATTTGGAATCTGGATGTCAGGCCCTTTTCCTGATCATAGATTTTATTTCTATTATCTAATCCCTTCATGCTGAACCTGTCCTATTCAGAGGTGGATACTCTCTGCAATCTGCAGGAAGTAGAATGAAAAAGGTTAGAAAATGACAGTGGAAGCTCTCATATGTGGAAGTCAGTAGGCAATATGTATCCTGACAATGTCAAGAATGGAGCACAGTAGGGATAATGGGTGACACAAGCAGATCTGTTTGTAAAGAGAAACAAAGCCAGTGGATTTTAAATTCTACCAGCTGGATAACACAGCACAATATGTTTGTAAGTGCTTAACAGCTCCACATTCCTTTTCTGAATTCAAGCATTAAGAACCCTTAATTTATGGTATTTCTTAAAGTCTTGGAAAATATTTTGAAGTGTTTTTTCCTCTAATAATTTTTTTCTATATCTATTTTAAATATCGGTTTGATTTCTGGATTGTTCTCCATCTGAAAGGAATTATAGATGAGAATAAGAATTTGCACTTAAACCAAAGATTAAAATGAGCTACACTGATGAAGAAATTACATCAAACAAAGCAAGCCAGCCTTATCTTAGGAAATAATCTGTCATTAGGGCAGATTTAATTTAAATTATTGAAGTAGAATTGTTAGATATTAAAAGGAGTCGAAGTGAAAGAGTCATACTCATTATCCTTTAACTGGAATTTCCAGATATTACTGTATTTTCACATGACATAAAGGTCTAGTTCCAGTCTTTTATTGTTAACTTGGATTTATCCACCCTGAAAGAAATTACATTTCAGATTAGCTTGAACGTTATTATGCATTTTATCATATTTTTTCTAAATGTGTAACACAAAGTGAAGCATTAGGACTGTTTAGTCAGAGTATATTTGATAATCTTCCCATAAAATGCCTACATAAGTAAATTCCATTAAACATTTTGCTTTATGTGGGCTTTGAAATGCCCTATATAACTTCACAATAGTATGTAGAATTCCATTAATAATTACACAAATTTTTACAAAAGGTATTATTGTCTGCATTGGACTTACAATCTGGGAAGGTAGCATGGAGTTCTAAAAGACCTAGTTCTGACTGCAGGAGAACTCACACTGCTTACATAGACAACATGATATGAACCAAGTAGATAGTAGTCTATGCCCTATAATTTCCATGGGAATAAACAATATTTTTCCATCGTCCAGTCAATGAGACAGTCAAGACAGCTAAGTAGCTGTAGCAATGCTAAGTATATACTTTAAGAACATTGTCAGTAAACTAGTCATAATTTGAATGGGCATCAGGTTTTGTAAATTAAAGAATGAGCTACCGTGGCTTTCAGACAACCAATGCTGTATGTTCAAGTCAGAGTACACAATGAAACTTGCAGTGACTTTATCAGTTCCTCCATGTGGCTCTTTGTGGTGAGGCCCATAGTGTCTTACACACCTTTACTATAATTGTAACAAAATCTTTGCAAGTTGTCTCTTTAGATGCTTTCCATAGTACGTATTACAAATGTAATATTAATTAATTTTAATTATTAATTCTATATCTATATAAAAATATCTATGCTGTCAATTGCACTTATTACTCAGAGTTTAACTAGCTGAAAAGCAAATGCTGGATTTTGTACTAAAATTCTCTTTGCAGCTAACATTCAAAGAACCCCAAACCAACCACAATTCCCCACTCTTGAAATATCTCCTGGTACTTTGGCTGCCCAAGGAGACCTAACATATTAATTGTTTTTGGAAAAACCTATTTAAAAAGAAATGTATATTTCAGCTTATAATTATTTGTGCTTTTTTATTGAGAAATTGAGTTATTAAATTTCATTGCTCACAATCTGCTTCTTAAAAATATTTTGGACTCTGAAAAAGTACTAGATGTGCTGGCCAAATAATAAGTGGAATCTCCTAAATGAATATATTATTTCTGTGCCCTGTGTTCTGTATTTGAACTCAAAAGTCTTTTCAGATGTTCAAGGTTTGCTGTTGTCCTATAAGGGATTAAATCTTTTGAATTAATTTTCTACCAGGAAAACATCTATCCCACAAACCCCCACACACTTGCTGCCATGATACAGCAACAGTTTCTATCATATGTGGGCCTTATGGTGACAGCATTTGAGAGAAGGTGACATACTGATATTTTTTTAAGAGATTATTTATATGAGCAGGATGTGTAGTACATATTGGCAAATTATGAGGCAGCCTGTACAGTGGAACAAGGCATTAGCAGGGAAGAAACAGACATATGTTGCAAGGCAGGCAAATGGAATGATCCTGTCAAGCCTGATTCCACTCTTCCACTTCTCTGGCTTTACACATCTGTAGCACTCTTTGTAGTAGGATAAATTTCTGAGCCATTTACTCCCATTTCAGATATGGGCTCACTAAGTCATGAACAGTTGTCTAAAAAAATGGAAAACCATACACAAGTACTCCATAAATCACTCTTCCAGAATTTTTAGCGCTGCTTTCCTGTGCCTATTGCATACATGCGTACATAGACATGATTTGCTTTTTTGGCTGCCTTGCCTGTGATTCTAGTGTGTAAAACATTGAATCAGTTGACGTATCTCATTTCAGTTTCCCCAGAAGTAATTTTCTTTCCCTCAGCAGTTCCCAAGAACTTCATGGTTGTTCTTAGCAACTGACTAAAATGGATGAGAATTTGCAAAAGTGTGCCAAGGCATGTTAGACACTAATTGTCATTTTTGAGAAACAGTTCAGCAGAAAGTTTATATGATATACAAAATAATGAAAATGTGTGAATTTTCCAATTAATCCTAATTTTAGAACACTAATAATATTCAGATGTAATGGAATGAGCAAAGAGATCTTGGAGGTAAACTGCACAGTAAGTCATTATATTTCTATTATATTGTTATAGTACACTGGCAGTGTCATCTAAAGGCAAAGTTATTGCTGGAAATATTGGCCAGCAAGTGACAGACATTTTTCATAAAGACAGAAAAAATTGAAGTCATAAAAGTGCTTTTCTATAAAAAAATTTCTTTTAGTGGTCGTAGAGGCTCTTCCCTCTGTGGTGCATTTCACCATCACTGCATGGGGATGTGCATTGTAATACTGCAGGGACTGCAAACATTATTGGAGGTCATGAGGCATTAAATATATTGCCTTGTTTTTGACTGCTATGAATGGCAAAGATGTAGCTCACAGCACTAGTGAAGTATTTTCGAACAGAAATTTTCTAGTCATTTCAGTAAATAATCTTCACTAAAATGTTTCAAATACCATGTCCTCAAAGTTTCAAGACTCATGTTATGTGTTTCAAGACAGGGAACAAAAATTTATAGTTCCACTCAGCATAATGAGTAGTAAAAATAAACCACATTCCCAGAACTACTTGCGTTTGTATAGTCTGTAGCAGCAGAGCTAGTAATGAGACCTAAATTGCAAAAATTATCTATGTGTAAAGATATCATTCCAGCTGACCTTATGAGTTTATTTTAATTTTTGCTGATTGAGACGTAGACTGATAGATCTTAATCAAGCCACATGTCTGTTTCAGTGATATGTGGATGTAAAAATGGATGTGTTATATCTAAACTAAAAATAAATTAAGATATTTTGCTTGTAATTGTAGACACCATAGTTATAATGCAGTCTTATTCTAATGGTATGGTTTAAACAAACATATTTATTACATAAATGTTGCATATAAGTAATCAGAATTAGAAATAACACAATTGAGAATTATTGTGTGTTCATATAATCAGATTAAAATTGCCTGAAATAAGAAAAATGTTGAATTATAATGCTGTTTCGTATTTGAACACCTAATGATATTAGCATTACTTTTTTCTGGGGATTGTGTGTTGAAGGGAACAAAGGATTTTCAAAGTTGTTTCATATATTTTTTCAGACACAAATTAGTTACAATTCATATTCAACCTCAATTAAGTTCCAGATAACCTAATACTGTCAGTATGATATGCTGAACTTTCAGGGATCAAAAGATCTTTGCACAAGGTTGGTTGTTCAACTGCAATTCATAACCCAGAACACTGGTTGAGTTTTCACTGTTTCATATTCCTTTTAGGCATAAAAAAATGTATTCAACATGTTGAGTTTAACTCTTACCATCACCTAAGCTTATGGACTTGTTATAGAATAGGTTATCTTGGTTTGAGGTAAAACAGAACTGATTTTCTGGTTCATGACATCACTTTTTAGCTAGGTCTCTTCTAACTGACTGAACTCTGAAATTGACAGCACATTATTCAGTCTGGGACCTTCCCTGTGTCTGCAGGTGACATCCTAGGAGCTTGATACAGTTTTGTATATATTGTATATATTTTTTTTTCTCTCTTTCATTTTTATTTTACTATTATTTATTATTGAATAACATATTCTTTAAAGTAGTTTAGTGGTTTTATGAATTTTTTTATTCCTTCCTTTATTCCTAGGTTCTTTGTTTGGTTTTTTTGGGTTTTTTTTCCAGTTGATTACAGTCATTTGAGGATTTTATTATACTATTTTTCAATGAAAAAAAAATCCCAGCATTTTCCAGATCTAGTGATGCCACGTGTGGCTACATGATGTTTGGTGCGCGGGTATGTGGGGACGTGTCTTGCCTGCTTCGGGGACTAGGGCGGCTTGTTGTTTTGGAACTCAGTTGGCCTGTGGGTCTCTGGTCAGCAACATGGCATGGCAGGATGTGAAGTCTTGCTGTTGCAGCAGCACTGAGGTTGAGTGTTTTCAACCTGCATTACAGGGGGTGAGGAGTGAATGGGGGAGGGAGAGGTTGAAGACTGGAGTGCAGTTTGGTCGGGAGGCCCTGGTGGCATCTGTCAGCCTTGACAGGATAAGACAGAACACAATGACAAAGCACAGAAAACAGGATAACAAGATGTTGCAGTTGTATAGACGGGCTGACAAGGCCTCCTAGCCAAGAACCAGAGAAACTTGAGGTGTCAGCAGAGTCATCCCCAAAGGTGAAAAGTTCGACCTCAAGGAAGACTATGTGCTTCAACACAGGATGGCAGTGCAACCCCCAAGCGACCACTGACTCATTTCTTTGGGGCTGGGTGAGACTGTGCAAGAGGGCAGATCCTGATTAACATAGAATCATAGAATAGTTTGGGTTGGAAGGGACCTTAAAGATCATCGAGTTCCAACCCCCCTGCCATAGGCAGGGACACTTCCCACTAGATCAGGCTGCCCAGTGCCCTGTCCAGCCTAGTCTTGAACACCTCCAGAGAGGGGGCATCCACAACCTCTCTGGGCAACCCATTCTGGGCAACATGCGGGGTGAGAACCTGTATTGGCATGGATGGGAGTTTCATGGATATGTGTGTATCTTGTGTTAGGTGCTGATGATTCTGGGACCTGGGTCTGCATGTTGGGCGGAATGATCCCCCATGCACCCGGCGCTGTAAATAAAGAATACCTGCTTACTCTCTTCAAAAGACTACTTGCATCTTTAAATCACTAGGAAGACTAAGACAGTGCAAAAAATGGGATAATTTTACCCAGATTTGCACAACAATTGTTGTGATCATTTGGATCATTTAAATAATTATCTATATTTGGAATGTTTATCTTTGGTGCATGACAGTCTTCATTGTAATGCAGATCTTTTTATGGGTGAAAAATTAATGAAATACAATATATCATAAAATTCATGCAGTTAAAAAAGTGTATAATGCTTGCAAATGTGCATGAGTCTTTCATGTAGTTTTACCATATATGTGTATGTTCCACTTCAACTTCTAAGGGATTGCCCGAGGCCATATTAATGCTTCAAATGTTAAGATATCTGAGCTAGGCTTTTCCACTTAAAGTATTTTTATGTCATAAGCATTGCTTCTGAACTCATTATATGTAATGTATATGTATGTAACTCATTATATGTGGACGTGGGTGTACTGACTAGATAGAGCTATGTGATCCTACAGGCCAGATTCTTATATACTTGCCCATCATCAGTACTATTATAGCCTACAAGCCAATTCCTCAAATTAGGGCCTTTAACAATTAGAATTAATTTTCTTATTGGTATGACAAAGACTCGGATTTTCTCATAAAATCTTCAGTTATGACAATTCATAAAAGAAAATTTCCTTTTATAGTAATTTTGAACCAGTAATCATAGAATCATAGAATGGTTTGGGTTGGAAGGGACCTTAATGATCATCTAGTTCCAACACCCCTGCCATGGGCAAGGACACCTCCCCCTAGACCAGGTTGCTTAATGCCTCATCCAACCTGGCCTTAAACACCTCCAGGGAGGGGGCATCTACAGCCACTCTGGGCAACTTGTACCAGTGTCTCATTTTCATGTCTTTCCCATTAAAAAAAAAAAAAGAAAAAAACCTTAGAAATGAGAAATCAAACAAGAAACCCCTTGAAGGACAGATGAGAGAAGCTGAAACCTGAGTCAAGGCTTTGCAAAGAGGTTACATACGGTTCCTAATTTTCATTTCTATAGAAATACAAAAATTGCAATCTAGTTGTTCTTAAATAGATCTTCTAGCTTAGACACTGTCACAGAAGAAAGTAGAACAAGAATGGCAACAAGAAATACACAATTCTAATACTGGGCTGAACCATATATTTTTAAGGTAAGTGCATTTAATTCTTGTACCCCTCTGAATATTTATGAAAACAGTAAGAATACAAATAATCCATGAATGTATGAACATTGAAACCTGACTAAATGGAACATTACCATCTACAAGTAGTGAAAACTCTCGATGTTGCTGATCCAGCCTTTGCTTTCTCATATGTAGTAATATCTGGAAAATCTTTCTCAGTAAGAACAAGAGATATGAAATCAAAAGTAGCATTTAAGCTGGAAAGTTTAAATACAATCTGTCATCATGTACTTCACAAGAAGAAAATATATCAGACAAAAGATTGTTATGAGTATTCAGGTTCAACTATCCCACCAAACATCTCAAATGACATAAACTGATTATAGGCAATCTAAAGTTTCAACTCTCTCTGAACCACTGTATTTGCTTGCCTCACTTATTTAAAGCCTAGCTAAATGCATTATATCTGAAGGTGCCTTGAACTTTCAATAGCAAGTGGTATTCTACCCTGAGATACTCTTCTGCTTTTACTAGTCTGAACACTTCGTGTTATTTTGTATGTCCTGCAACTAAAGGAGGTAGGACACAACATGTTTATAGACTAGCAGATGGCCAATGCTCAGCTCTGAACAACAAACAATGAGGAAGCAAGGACTTATTCTACTTCTGAAAATCCAGTTTTCCTCATTTAAAAGTATCAAAAGCTTCTCTGGGAACTGCTTGTGGAACACAGGTAGATGGTTGCAGAATCTAATCTGTATGGTATCTGCCCAGGATCTGAAACAGTTACCTAGAAACAATAGGATAATTACATTCCCCCCACTCCCTTCCATAACCCACATGACACACATTTGTTGAGCATTTCTCTCATTCCACTAGCAGGAGAAAAAACTACAGCTTTGAAGTTGCTCTTCTAGTTTCTGTTAATCACCCGATATGTTTACCTTAGAAGTGGGTCTATCAACCTATAACTTCATGTTTTTGTTTTCCTTCTGGCTGAAAGTAGATAAAAAAAATAGATATTGTTTCTGGGTCCCCAGTGAAACAGTAGAGACAAGGTCAGCAGAGATTTTTATAGAGTTCAGTGCTATTATCAGGAAAGATGCTTCTAGCTAGGGTGAGTGTGTAGGTAATGTGCATATGAACCTTATGTAACCTGTACTGAAAGTCTGAACTTTTTCAGAGTGGTGAGGAAAAAAAGAACAGAAAAGAGGGGAAAAGGCAACCCAGATCTATTTGTCTTGAATCTTTGAAAATGAGAGTCAACCATAAATAGTAGAAGCTGCAACTACCTAGCATATATTTCTATGTATTAAAGCCACATTCATGTATATTGTACATGGCATACACTTATAAAAATTCGAATTTACATTTATGGACTTCTAGTTACCAGGAAAGACTTGTTTAATAAATGGCCAAAGAACTTGTTTCATTTGCTTAACTATCTCTTAAATTATATAGTAGTCTGTTATTTCACTGTTTGCTTGTCTGATGCTATTAAAGTGCTGTACAAAAGCAGAGTTTTGTTTGCAAAGAACAGAATCCTCTTGTGTTAATTTAGATAAGGCAGACTGTGAGTGAACACATAATCATATTGAAACAAACGTGAGATGGTGAGATTAGATGGCACATTAAAAAGTTTCCATTGTTTATTCAAAATCTGTAGTTTTCAAGGTGCAAGCGCTTAGTTGTTTAACATGTTATTAAAAATAGAGTTAAGAACACATAAACACAATCAAGACAACTTCAGTACAGTTCCAAAATACTGAAAGAGTTGAATGGACTGAAAGAGTCTGAAATTTGAGAACAAGTCTTTCCAGTTTTACTACCACTGACTCATTGTTTGAGGTTTTTGCAGATTTTTTCCTTGGCTGGAGAGGATGCTTTGTTAAGATCTCTAATTAAAAGTGTATGTTCTTGTGAAAAAGAGGCACAGGTTCAAAGAAAACGTAACCTTGATGTGAAATTTTCTGGATAGAGCAAAGTAACAGAAAGAGGCATTGCTTTGAGGCCAAGCCATGAGAACAAGCAAACAAAAGATTAAATATTTTGCATTATGCAGCAGCCTACCATCCCCTTAGTCTACCATATTTCTAATAAGTAACATGCCGCTGGCATGCACAAAGAAGAATCCATTTTGGGAGATTCCTACTTTTCACATTGGCTATTTCAACTTTGTTTAACTTTGGGATAAACCCCTTGGGAAGTAAAATTTGCAAGTTTCACATTGTAATAGACACTACATGGTTTGATGCAGCAAAACCTCTAACAAAAGCCTTATTCATAAAATCAACTAATTTTAGCTCATGCAGCCAGAAATAGAAAAATCAGAAAATGTAGCATGAATTTTTCCTATAGCCCATATTGTCAAAGCTCCAGAACATGCAATAGAACTGCTGGAGATGTACTGACTAGCTGGAATTATGAAGCAGAATCTGATTTACACCAAGTATCTTGGTTTTATACTTGCATTTGGACTATTCCAAGACACTCAATAACACTAGAAAATAAAAATGGAAAAAGAAAGAAGGAAAAAATAAAGTATTTGAACATCCCTTACAGCTTCTCTTTGGAATCAACCGTCATATTAGCCTGTGTATATGAGTAGCAAACTGGACAAGAATATTAATTATATCAGTGTAGGGGACTGCTTGGGCACTTGGCTCTTAGGCAGCAAGCAAACAGGACAGTGTAAGGCAATCTGCTGCTCCCAGATTCTGCAGCCTTGAGGCAGCCTTTCTAGAATTCAGGCCTTAGATCTGATTAAAGTTAATCAAATCTGAGATGTTTCAGACAGAATGTTTGGGGTTGATATATCTGTGTTATTTAATGAAACTACATTTCACAATAATATATACTCTATTGCCAAGAGCAGTTCTTTCTCTGCCTTTGCTTCCCCATTGCTTTAGCTTCCCTTGAACTCCCTGTCCTCCTTTGTTTTATTGTTCCTCTTTTTGTCTTTCCTCAGTCCTGTTATTTTCTAATGCTCTTAAAGCATTCTTTATAACTTCTCATTCTCAAACCAGATCTACATCTGTGTCATTCTGCCCTCAAACCCTGTATCTCCTCAATGAGGCTAAGCAGTCTTCTAGCCATCAAGGAAGTTCTTGTTTTGGTTACACAGAGAGAAAATACTGGTCAGTGCTGTGAATTCATTCCATTTTATTCTTGGTTCTGTGGCTAAAATAGTAACAATCTCCTAAAAATACCTCCCTGATTTGTTTTGTTAACAAAGTTTTGATTGATGGAAACTTTTCAAAAGAATTAATCTCAAGAGAACATGGCTGTAAGTTAATCATAGAATCTAAATATGCAAAAGGCTTATTAAGGAAAAAGCAGTTTTGAAAGGATTTCCCTAAGACTAAAAAGCTTAGTGGTATAAAGTCATCCAGGAAGAACAGGAGTAATAATAAACTCCGGATGCTGCAATTTAATAGACATTTAGAAACAAAGAAAGGTCCATCAGAAATACAAGGGGTTTTTAAAAACAAAAGGTGACTTTTCAAGTGCAATTGATAAGTGATAATATATGACTTCAGAAAGACTTTTGTCACTAACGTACACCTGAGATCCTCTGCAACCTTTACTACAGAAGATTTTGTATTCCATTACTATCCAGGAGCAGATCAAAATCCAACTGACATTTGCATCAGGAGATCAGTGCCCTTTTGTGCAGGAAGTTTCCCAGAAGCATTGTTAGATTTTTTCCTATGCTTTCTGAATTTAAAAATACTCCATTCAGCCATTGTAAAGTGCTAACTTTCCTTTGGCCTCTCCCCATGAAATTAATTGATTTAGGGCATTATTTCTGTTACAACTGTTGTCAGCTGAGGTCAGGTCAGCTCAAAATGGTGGATATGAGAGATACAATCCTCCCAGGTAGCACTAAATCTACTGACCCTAGAATAAGAGGACATGGGGTGTACAGCCAGCTGTAATTGCAGTAGGCAGAAATTGAGTGATATAAAAATGGGAGTTTTTTAATCACCAGTATATCCTGTCACTCTATACACTGTAATAGATAGCAGTGGATTACTTGCATTTTACAGAGTAGAACTATAAATCTAGAAAGGTTCATCTGTTGTAAATTGTGAAGTCTTTCTTGCAATTGTGATAATTGGTATAGTAGAATTCCAAATACCTGATTGTATAGAATAAAGTAGGCAAAGCGAAGAAAGCTTAGAACAAGACTGAAGTGAAATAAAGATGAAAGTTAAATTGTCAGAGTAACCCTTCATAATTTTCAGAATTCTGAAATCTTTTTTGTTTCAAATTTACTGATCAGTTGAATAGTAAATTATCTACCTTAATGCTATGAAGCCAGGAAATTGTAATAGTCATTTAAGTCCTTTGCAATTTTTGTACACAAATGTAAAATGCGAGGACTTGGAACAGATGAACTTTAAAGGTCTCTCCAACTCGAACCTATGCTGTCATATGTTCAATAAACTACATCAGTATTGGTGCAGGCCCAATAGAAAGAATCTCAGAATTAAAAAACCAGGCCCAAATCTGCAGTACCAATTAGCAGTGTATATCATTCCTCTGTACTCAGCACTGCTGAGACCCCACCTTGAGTACTGTGTTCAGTTTTGGCCCCTCACCATAAAAAAAGCTATTGAGGTGCTGAAGTGGGTCCAGAGAAGAGCAACAAAGCTGGTGAAGGGGCTGGAGAACAAATCTTACAAGCAGCTGAGTGAGCTGTGATTGTTTAGCTTAGAGAAAAGGAACCCGCTGCTCTCTAAAACTACCTATAAGAAGGCTGTAGAGAAATGAGGGTTGGCCTCATTTCCTAAGTAACAGACGACATGAAAAGAGGAAACAGCCTCAAGTTGCACCAGGGGAGATTCAGACTGGATATAAAGAAGAATTTTTATACAGAAAGGGTTAGCAAACGTTGGCACAGATTGCTCAGGGAAATGGTTGAGGCACCATCCCTGTAGGTATTGAAGAGATGGGTTGACATCATGCTTAGAGATATTGTTTAGAATCATAGAATGCATTGAGTCAAAAGAGAACTCTGAAGGATCCTTTGAAACAGGAACCTTTAGGGATGGTTCTTGTTAAAGCCAAGTTGATGGTTGGACTCAACAATCTGAAAAGTCCCTTCTAACCAAGGCAACTCTATGATTTTATTTGGTAATAGTAATGGGACTGTGCAAGAAGTACTGAGTCCTTCTGCTTTCTGTGTTTATTCCAGCTTTGTGTAACAGGATTTCCACTCTGACAGTGGTCCCCTCTCATCTAGCAGGGAAGAAGGTCACACCCCATCACAGCAGTGGGGAAGCAGTACCTGGGTTGGCTGTAGATTTGGTCAGCAAGCCTAAATGCCTTCAGGGTACTTTGTTCCTGGCTCCTTCCAAAGCCATGGAGGTTGCCCACTGATGGCAAGATGGGGTAGGATCTTTTAATAGTGTAAAGGACGGCAGGACTAGCAGTTATGGATGCAGATTGGAAGACGGCAGGTTCAGGCTGGATATAAGAAAGAAATTCTTTATGTGAGGATGGTAAGACACAGGAACAGGCTGCCCACTAGACCAGGTTGCTCAATGCTTCATTCAGTCCAGCCTTAAACACCTTCAGGGGGGGCATCCAAAACCTCTCTGGCAAGGGGGCTGTTACTAAATGATTTTTAAGGTCCCTTCCAACCCATACCTTTCATAATAATCATAATTCTATGATTCTATCTGTACAAGGAAGCAATATCTGAGCATGTCAGGGCAAGGCATGGTAAAAGGCATCTCCTTTGAATCAATTGTCAGTTCTATAAAGACAAAACATGTGAAAAGCCTAGCTTTTCAGGCTTATGTTCTAAACCAGATGAACCTCTTACAGTAGATTTAGCACCCAAAAGGACAAAGGGTACACAGCTCCATGCCTTCCTCAGCTTCCAATTGAGCAATGTTAGAGGAACATGGAACAAATCAAGAATCAAGCAAAGTTCTCACCACAGTGAGTATAACTCCCAGAACAAACTAATGTTAGTCATAGCAAAGATTTGTTTCATTAGTACCTTCCCATCTATCTTTATTTTGCTACACTTTTGGGAGAGATATCACTAAATGTGCTCAAAGGACACAAACACAGATACCTGAAAACCTGTTCTTGTACCAGCCTTGCTCAAAGTGGGATGAGCCCAGAATCTCCTGTGACATGAGAGGAAGTATGTTTCTCTGCATGTGTTAGATGAATCACTTTATAAGAAACTTTGCTAAGGCATTTTATTAATTTTCCAGAATTTTGTTCATGCTCCAGAATGTTTGATAAAACTTGATTATAGCAACTATAATTAGGTGCTTTGGGGTACCAGGCAAGATGATGTGGCTGCAGAACTCTAAACTAAATTTTACATAGCTCAGTGTCTTTCTAAAACAACATGACTCAGTAGATATTTTCTGCAACTCTTCAAACTTTTCAGCAACTTTGAAGACATCTGCAAACCTTTCAGCCCTTGATCCCTTACTGGACCATTTTCCCTTCTTGAGATATTAATAAAATTATCCTTGGAAGAATAACAGGAATAAGTGGTATGGGAAAAGATTTGATTTGTTATTTAAAAGGTTTTAGCATATTGCAGCTTTTAGAAGCTATTGGTTAGCTGCTCAGCTGGTGTCAAAAAAGTAAATGAAGTTTGCATGGCCTGCCTTTATTTTGATTGATTTCCCATAATTTATTGTCCATGCTATTGTTGATATCAGTGTGATTCCTTCTGAGTTGTTGTGACTTCTCTCAATACATTGTTTAATATAACATGCTGGAACAGCTTGACTGGGCAGCATCCCAACAATGTGTCATTCTCAGAAAATGATAGAGAAAATGTTAATATGACTTAAAGGTAATACTGAAACACAGGGATTTCTAAAATAGTTACTGAGAGCAATATTAGCGTAAATTCTGAAACAAAGGAATGACGCTGAATGTCATGAAAAAACCCAATTTTTTAAATTTGCAAAATCATGAAGGAAAAATATTAACATCTAAAAATTCAGGCTTTCTGGAAAGAGAGACATCTATACAAAGACCTACTGCAGCTGCTCTGTTAGAGAAGTAAGCTGCAGTGTGTAGAAAGGAATAATGAAAATGCTGCATATTGTGTCAGCAATTGCAGAATCTTCTTTGTCACTTCTGTTTGCTTTTACATCTGCATCAAGTATCAGAATAACTTGACAGATACTCCAGATTAGAATTTTCTAAAAATACATCTGAAGCCCTAACGTGGATGTCTGACAGTTCCCAGCGTGTATAAAAACAAATGAGATTGTAACTCTTCATGTATTTGTGTTGCACAAGCAGCCTTATCATTGGCTGGTAGCACAGAAAGCTACTTAACAGCACGCGCTAACTGTCCTCATGAACTTAGCAGGAAAAAGTCTGACCTTTCTTAGCTTCCTGGTCTGAGATCAGTCCTCCAGCTACTGATATTTTATGAGGGCAAATAAATATTTCAATCATCTGTGTCATTCATCTGTGACATCTGAATTAGACTTGGGTTGCTGATGCTGTGAAATGAGTTCAAGTCAAGTGGCTGCAAGTACAGTTGCAATTTGAGACTAAAATCAATGATAAAGATGATAAAAATTATGTGAAAGCAACCAGAAAGTATAGTTGGAAGATTTAACTTTGTTTTATTTTCATTTTAGTGCTTTCAGCGGGGATTGTGAAGAAAATCTTCCAGGTAGGGACAGTGCTGATACAGCATATGCTATGGCAGACTTAGATTTTGTGATGTCTACCTTATTGCACTTGCCTTTTTATAGAAGCCTATGGCCTCTGTTTGCAATGACTAAAAAGAAGTATAGAGTTTTCCCTTATCAAAACTTGATTGAAATCAGTTCAATTCCACATGGGCCACTTCTAAGGCACTGGGACTTTCACTACTAAAGCAGAGTAGAGGTAAATCATGGTGGAGGGGGAAAAAAGCTTATTAAAATGGAGAAGGTAGTGAATATTAAAAGTCTGTTTTGCGAGATAATAGTGGCTGATGTAGGAATGATAATAGGCAAAAAAATTAGGATATACCTGCCTGGACATATCTGGAGAATTTCTGTTGTGTTCTCTAGTCTAATGCTCTTATAAAAAATGTCATATGATAGGAATTGCTTTGCTTATTAATCAAGATATAAATACAGTGAGTGGAGTATTTATTGTGCAGGAAAAGGGAACTGTGAAAGCTTTTGTTCCATTTGCTTTCTGCTGGTAATGTAATGGTGCCCAGGCTTACTATATTTCAACAAAGTCAACTGCATCAAATAGTTTGTTAATATTTGTGCACATAATAGAAGGTTACAGCTTTGCATCAACTATGATGCAAATGTAAGTGTATATATCATGAGCAACTAGTTAATTATGTTTTCATATAAAATAAAATACCTTCTATCAAAACATACAGTGTTACAGAATAATAATTCCTCAATTAACAAAACAAGTGTTAATTCATCCACAGCAGTAGTATTGTCTCTTGGGAAAGAAATTGCTCATTCCATGAAATCAAATAACACACTTAATCCTATCAAATGGAAACAGAATGCAGTCTAAATCATCCCTCAGATTAGAGATTGAGATACCTGGTTTTATTACATCATCTTTCTTGCAACAGCTACAGGAAAATTTTATGAAGGCATTGCAAACTGTGATAGAAATCTCAGTGCTGAAATGACTGCTATTCATTACAACCAAAATGTTATCCTGTTGCACACCCTATCTCTGCATGCTCCCATCTGCCCTTTGCTCTTTATTATTCCCATAATGATGCTCTTTCACCTCTCTATGTAAGAATGACACCCAGAAGCATGACTACACTAGAATTGATTGAATGTTTGGCTCCCACAAAATCCAGTATCAAACACTGTATTCATTCCTGCCTCCAAGAATCTATGTATCACAAATTTTTGGAGCTAGAGGTAGTTTTTGTTTAGGAGTCCCAATGGGTTTTCTCTATGATTAATATATCTAATCACCTTCTGGATCCATGTAAGCTTTTTTAATAACTTCCCCAAACAAGAAGTTCCCCAACTGGAATCTTGTCAGGCAAAAAAAATCTAAAATCCTTTTTTATTTTGTTGCTACCAGTTGATCATTTCCCTTATTGCCTCCTGTTCTACATAAAAGGCATGTCATCTAATTCGTGACCTCTAAAGTGTTCCTTATTCTCATAAAGTGAGACCAATGAAAGAAATGTGAGCACTAGACAAAATGAACCGTCCGCAACAGAGTTATGGGGAAATAACTTGGGTTACTGACAGAGCATCATATCCCAGAAGCTACTGGTTGAGATGTAGTACAGCTACTACAGCTAATTAACTTGTTCCTAATTAACTTGTTCTGTATTTCTTTGTTTGGGTAAAGATTTTTCAAATTTTTGCACATCACTTTTGACAGATAAGGTTCATCTGCTATCCAGACATGTTTGTAAAATAAAATCACAGAATATTCATGAAAATATACGAGAATCCACAAAGCTTTCCTAATTTAGGAATAAGTAATTACAGCTCAACTAGATTATTTGTCATTTGTTCTTCCTAGCTGATCTCCATTATTCCCCATTCCAAACTTTTCAGTCAATCAGAAAATAGAAACAACAAGTAACTTCTCAACTAAATAAGTTGAACAATAAATCACTAAAGTGAATGATAAAATGTTTATTAAAGTGTCATGTTGAATCTATCCAATGGACAGGATACAATAATCAAAAATCTGACTTAGACCAATTATATTACTTTGTGGTAAAAGATCAAATAAGAAATTGCTATCCAATTGATTGGTTGTTGTTTTTTGGGTTTTGGTTGTTTGTTTGTTTGTTTTTAAATTACCAGTTTTATTTCACCCTTTTTGCTTATGACTTTCTTTCAGTTTAGTTAAAACACTTGACACTTAAAAATCAAATTGATGTTCTTTCTCTAGGAGCCTGTGTTTATTATTGTACTGTTGAACCACCTACATTTTTGTTTTGTTTTGTTTTGGTTTTGTTGTTGGAAAACAGAGAGGTTAACCTTATCATAAAGCCTTAGTTTCTAGAAATACAGTAAAATGCAACCTAGAAGGGGCTGAACAGAGAAAAGCACTTGTCATAACTTCATCGTCACTACACCCCAGAGAATTAATTCCTTAAAGTCAATAACTGAGTCTTCTAATTAAAAGCATAAAGCATCATCATGACAGTGTGTGGGGGAACCTTTGTGAAGAACTCCTCCATTCTCTAGTGTGATCCTGATACTCTAATTGCATTGTGACTTGCCTTTATGTGCTTATGTAAATAGCACTGGTTTCTGAAGCAGAGCTTTGGGCTGCTTTTGTCAGTGAGAGAGTCGTTTCCCCAAGGGCTTTTCCTTTGTGAAACACCAGCTGGTGGGAGTTTTGCATTGTTAACCCTTATCGCCACTGGCAAAGAAATGAGAAAAATAATCAGGAAAACGAAAATCTGCCTCATTTTATTTATTTTTTTATTTTAATAGACCCTTGTTCCTTCTGTTCGCCCCACCCCTTTCCTCACACTGAAGCTTTAGGGGACTACAGCAGATTCAATTTATCTTTTATTAGTGCACATAAAGATAAGGTTCTAGCTCTAAGTCTTTCAGCAGCATATAGTGCTCACTTTGCAAATGTGTTCAATTGAAACTTTTACATTTAAACATTTCTGTTTACACTTTTAACTCTTCTTAAACCCCAGCACTTAATCCAAGTATTTTCTATTTTTTTTGCTAGTTGTAATTCAAAGGATAAAGTGATACAGAGAAAACATTTGAATAAATTGAGGAGCTTTCTTCACTTCAGAAGTACATGAGCTACTGCTAATATGACATGAAAAAATGTGCACTTACGAAATGTTAAGACTACTGTTAATAAGCTAGATAAGAAAATCTAATTACAAATTATATTGTCTTGGTTATTGTGAAATTTTAAAAAATACTCAAGTCATTGCAAAAATACTTATATTTCTGTATTATGGACTTATAGGGGAAAGAAAAGCTACTAAAAAGAGATTAAGTGTAAGTTTCTTTTCTTCAAAATCTCATTCATTATATGCAAGCTCCGTTTCAGCTGCACTGTGTTCTTCAGGTGCTTGAAGCCCAAAGTGACTAAACCACACTATGCAGATTGGATTTGGATTTCCTTCTTACCAGATTTTCAGTCATGTTGCATTCAGATCTCACCTATTTAACACTTATCATCAAAGAGAAATAGCCCAAATGAATAAGGTTATGATTTTATTAAGTTCATTAATTTAAAGCTAACAATGAAGATAAGAATGAAAGCTCAGAGATTACGTATTAAGACTCCATTGCTCATGCATTTAAAGAAAGACAAAACTATAGTCCTTTGTAAAATACCAAATATAATAAGAAAGCAACGTAGGGGAAAAAAAGATGTTAATTTTTCTACCATAGCTTTTTTTTTTCTTCTGTCCAGATCTCTCTTGCGTTCTGTATTATGCAAAGGGATTTACAAGATCATGTTCTGTAGAACTGTCTATTGTGATACAGAAAAATCTAGGTATTCACATTTCATTACTTTCATTCTTTTTCAGGGTCTTTGTTCACCTACTTTAGAATTAACCTCTAGAAAGTAATTTTAAAAGGAAAAGAGAATAGGTAGCTAAATTAATTCCTTGTGATCAGAGCCAAGTATTCGCATGAGGTAAACTGGCATCATTTCATCAAAGTGGCATTATGCCAACTGCACCATTTCAGTGATTGACCTAGGAATAATTCCACAATATGAATCTGCATAGATTTGCTACTGAAATATTTGCATTTGCTACAGTAATTATTCAGTGACAGAATTTAAATAATTTGCCAAAAAGAGAAAAGTGTCTACACAGTTTGTTCCCAATTTATATGAGTAGCCTTAGGAAGATTCATGAAACAGATGATAGTATCCATGATCTACACAGTATCCGTGATCCACAGAGTATCCATAATTCTACTGGAATTTCAATTGGTATTTTTTCAATTATATTTATTCTTCAGATTAATTTTAGTTTTGTTTGTAACAAGGATCTACAACCTTTTTGACTGAGATTTATAAGTCACCTTACTTTCATCCAGCTAAGTGCAGAAGAGAGCAGGAAGAAGATTCAGTGTGATATTGACATCATACTTGTAAAATTATTTTTTCAGTTCACCTGGTCTTAACTATTCAGAATGTTTATGCTTAAGAGATGAAACAAAGCATATAAGCTAAAACTGTTTTTTGATCTATAAGGGATAGGTTCCTGAGCAACCTATTTTTCAGGAGAATTACACACCTAGAAAGCAATTAATCAAAAGAGAACACTGTGATTTGCTATGATTCTGTTTACTAGAAAAGCAAGCCTGAAAAAACTCTCCAAATGTACGCAAAACCTTTTATCACTTTCAGAAATTGTTGCCCACATTTTATTTTGTTTATTTCTTTAGCAATCCAGTAGCTGGTACACAGACAAACAAACTGGGTAATTATGACTTATCCTATGACTGGAAAAAAGAAAATATGATATTTTAAAGTGTTTTCAAGAAATTGGTTATTTGTTCCTCTAGGCACAAGCATTCTTAGTGAAACTTTTTAAACAAGAGATCGTGGAACTGGAGACATATTTGAGCATACTTACTTGCTTCCCAGGTTCTGAATCTTCAGATGTGAAGGTTTCTATTTTTTTCTTACAACCACAACATTAATTTTATACATACATGCTGAACTTTTTTAAAAAGTAACAAGACTACAGGGCTTAAATAAATAACACACCAAGCCTTTAATTAATGGGAATTAATAAAGGATTGGAAGTTGTTGGTACGTATTTTATTCAAAACAGGCATGAGCACACGAGAGTATTAATGTTCAATTTCAAGAAGAGAACAGAATCCACGAGGGGGGGTGTGTGTGGTTGATTTTGCACTGACATCAAGGGGACAGATAATATCTAAAAGATTAACTAGTTGTGAAGTCTGTCAGTAAAATTACCTTCTGGATATTTCTATTTTTAATAATTACACTTTAAACTATGTTTCCATAACTCAGTGGTCTTCACTGTGTAACAGCATCATTTTTCATAAGGTGGCACAAACTTCAACAGTGCACTTTGTCCCTCAGGAAGCTGCAGCAAGACCTGTAATATGATTGTTAGCTAGCAGGTTTTTGTCCTTATAAAAAGAGAAACCAAGGTTCCAAGAACACCAGACAAGTCAAGAATTAGATGCTCATTATAAAAGCAGATGAAAATTTGTTAACTTTCCAATAAGGTAAGAATCTCATTTTACTTAAATGCTGGTACATTCCAATAATGAGATTCAATTTAACAACCATGTATGCAAAGACAACTTGCTGGCATCCTAATGTTCAAGCATCATATTTACTAGCTTCAGTCTTAGTTAACAGCAATACTGAAACAGAAAGTATAACATATTTTTTTATACTGTCATTTGTAATGAAGCAGTCAAATTTCATTAAGTATGAGGAAAAACTGCTGAAAAATTATACAGACTATTACTAACTTCAAAGTGAATTGTTTAACACATATATTTAAATAACTCTGACCGTTGCTTTTATTCACACTGCTCATCTTTCTCCAGTCTGACCTTCGACTATTCTGAATTTTCCTTTAGGAGATTATTTGGTTCTTTCCTTCTGTATATAAGTCTGCTTGGTAATGTTGAGTTGAGAATTAAAGAAAAGAGCAGAATTAAGCCCAAAGTAACTACATAAATACAAATAAATTAGAAAGTAGAAAATGTGACTCACTGCCCACAGCTGCCAGCCACTCACTATTTTGAATATGTGTGTAGTGAAAACTAAACATATAGGGCCTATTCTTCATTCACCGTGACCTAAAAAATACATTCAAGCATATTAAGTAATTAACCCCATTTTCAAAGTTGATAACTGCACCACGTTCCTGCACATCTAGCTTTAGCTAGAGAGATCAGGCTTTTGTTACTTACATTTGAAAGCTGGATGCTGATATCCACAGTCAGCCCATAAAGCATTACAGAAAAGAATGCAAAATAGCTAGTTATAAATCAATAATGATACAATGTCCCAATACACTAACTGGATCAGATATTCCACTGTGCTATAACTTGAATAATTGTCTGACATACTGCCCTAATAGGTGGAAAAGTGTCATAGCGATTACTTATTAAACTTATGAAAATTATGACTCCCTACAAAAGGTCTAATTTAGTAGAAATTAAATGCTGAATGCCTTTGAATATCTTCTGGACAGTCTTCTTGACTTGAAAATTCCTGCTAGTGGGTACAGAAATTTGAGCTGTAGCAAACACATTTAGTGAAATCAGTTCTCCTATCATAAACATTTAAATAAAAGGCTCCTAGAACTTCGGGCAGTCAGAACTGGAACAACTCATTTTCTGTGTCTGTTATTAAAGGCATGTCAGGAGAGAGATGGACAGGCATTCCTGTGTGACCTAGTCTAGTCTATTCCTGCTCTGTCAGGGGGATTGGACTAGATGATCTCTTGAGGTCCCTTCCAATCCCTGATACTCTGTGATTCTGTCTGTAAATTCCTACAGTGTGATCTGGAATCAGCACTCTATACTGAGTGGTAGTATTGGAGCGAACTCAGAAATTTGGTTGTTTCAAACTGCTTTTCCACAAACAAGTATTAGTCTGAACATACATCTGAGCCCATGACACTGAAGTACTTCTCTTCACAGGTCTGAAAAATGTTAGTCCTACATGTACAAAAAGACTCAAATTTTTCAAACTAAATACAGAAAAACTTCAAAACTCTCAGAGAGATTAAAACCTATTGCAGCAACTGTGATCCACAAAACCAAATCTCAGCTACAGGAAAGCAGTGGTGAGAATTTTCTTCAGGTCTGATCTCCCCCAATTTGAACATTTCTACCAGGCAGATTTTTTACATAGTGTTTAGATAATAAGATTGTAAAATTGTACAGTAAATGAATGAGTGTTTTTTTCTTCACACGTGTAATCCACAAAGGATAGCTTTGGAGTTGTTTTACGAATACATTTATCTTATTAACACATTGACAAAGGAAGGCAAACAAGAATTATTTTTAACATCACTGCCTGTGATACTCAATATGCTTACCTGAGATAATACTTATTTATATTGGCTATTGGCCAAATACCAAGACAGCTTCCTTGGCAGCAAGCTGGCTTTCTGGATCTGATACGTATGCATCTGAGCCTCACTGCGGGAAACAGCTGTATGGATTCCACTACACGTCAGGATTCTTGTAAGTTATGGATTGCACAACACACCTAGAGACCATTTGTAGATGTAGCCTGAAGTTGCTTGCTCAAAGTAATTTCAAAATTGTAGCTGGACAAAAAATGAGATCCATATTGCAATGCCCTAAATACTCTATTCATGAACAGTCTTGTCTTCTGACTAACTTTTTTCCTCAGACAAGCAGTAACATGACAAAAAAATCCATTACTCACAATTCTATCTAAAATTAGAGTCATGACAGTGGATGGTATTTACATGTCCAGCTGTAGAATCTCAGTCTGTGACATTTTCACCTCTAGTAAATTAAATACTCCACTCAAATAATAAGCACACACATTCTAAACATCTCAATGCCTGTGAGAAGTCCTCTAGGCAGCTAGAATAGAAACCCTGGCAGCTCTGACAAGCCTAGAACTTTACTTTTAGTCTCAGTATGGTCATGTACCTCAAACTTCAGTATATCAACTGAAGGAGAATAAAATAAGCTTTAGAGATGCTCAGTTTTATTATTTTAACCATCAGTTGACTTTTAATTTAATCAGTACCAATACTTCAAAATCTGAATCTTTTCTGTCCCCTTCATGTCATACTAATCAGAGCTTTTCAGTGGCTTGCATGGTTGCAAGCTAAAGAATACCTGTTTTTGGATTTAAAAATTCTGTTAAATCAAGAAATTTGGAAAGTTTAGGTTTTGGAATAAAATGACATCTTTTGGACCAGTGAGCATACTAGGGGAGCTGCACTGGTAACTTATAGCTGTCAAGGAAAAAAAGCTCTTGAGTGGTGTGAAATTTTAGCTGTTTTGTTAACCCTTTTAGTTCAGGGACTATTGGCAAGAAGCCCAGACACTTTGGACTGGCACTGGCAGGCCCCATCAAATGCTCTCCTGGTTATTTTCTTTGTCCTGTAGACTGTTTTGTTACAGAAAAGGAATGACCTAATTTTTTAGAATTTTGCTACTCAGATCTTTTGGTTTTTGTTTCCATTAATATTAGAAATAGAGAGTATGGGATTTTAATTGGGTCTGCTGAAGCAAAAGGGAAAATGCTTTGTGCTGAAGACATGATGAATCATCAAATTCCAGGCAACTGAAATATCACAAAGACAACTATTTGAGCTGTTCATATACATCCATTTTTCTCTGTTTTTCTCAATGTATTTTTATTCCCATCAGGAAAGAAGTCCTTTACTAACTGTAATTAAAATAATGATTACAGTGGAGAGGCACTACAGCAGAGACAAGTCCAGTACCATGTGCAGTATTCAGTTTGGCAAGAGTCAGTGATAGCAATATTAATGAAAGCCTTGCCTACTGATTTACTTCTTCAGGGCTTGACTTTGCAGATTGTAACTACTTATGTGGAGAATTTAAAGTAGTTCCACAGATCAAATCACAGGAATTTAATCCCACCTACAACTGTAACTTCCCAGAGAGTGCATTAGTCCTGTTTACATAGATCAATGCTACAGTCCTAATATCTTCCACATTAAACTTCAAAGGAATGAATGTAATGAAATAATTCAGATACATTATATTTATTCCATACTTTGCTCATTGACTGTTTCTGAAGTAGTCCCCTAAATTTACCCTGGCTGACACAAAAAATATCAAGATGATACGTATACAATAACTTGACTAACGTCACCATGGAGACATAACTGACTTGAAGTGAAGCCTATGTTTCTAGTACTAAGTTTAGACATGTTTAACATTCTTTTTTCCATTCCTTCATATATAGACAATTTTGATTTTCAATTTATTTTTTCTGGTTTTGCTGCTTTGACCAGCCATTTTTTCTACTAGTTGAGAGAATTCTTGTTCTTCAGTGCTGGCCTTCTGACATCCATCTTGCATGCCAGTATACAGTATTTGAGTTCAAAGGAAGTTATCCTTGAAGAACATCCAGATCCCGCCAGATCACTGACAAATAGATCCTTGAACAAGCTCAAATATGCTTCTTTGAAGCCTAGGGCTGTGACTCTTGCCAATGTCTTACTTGTCTTAGGATTCTAAACTCTACAGACTTGCAGTCACTTCAGTGAAGGATGTACTTAAACTCCACTTTCCTGAACAGCTACTCCTTATTTGTGAGAAACAAGTCTGTAAGATTATCTTTACTAGTTAGATCATCAATTGCCTGTATTATGAAATTATCATCAGCACACTCTAGAAATCTCCTGGTTTGCTTGTGCCAGTATGGTTTCCAGAAGATATCAGCATAGTTCAATTTTTCAAAGTACACCAGCCTCTGAGAACATGGATTTCTCTCCAACTGCTTAAAAATTACCTACTCCATTTTATCTTTTGGATTACTTAGTTTGTAGTCAGACTTTGCCTACCTTAATCTATTCTGTCCTCACCTAATGCTTTTTTTACTGTCTTATCACCCACTCCAAGACCCAGCTCCACACATAGAGGTTTCTCTTTCATATGGAATGGAACTGCTCCTCTGCCTCACTATTTAAAAACAAACAAAAAGTTCCTTGTCATGTTCAGAACACTTGTGGAAACTCCCAACAGTTTCAAGAAATTTTTAAACTAGTGTCTTTAGTTTGCTGGACACAAGGAACTTTAGGCTTGGTCTCCTTTTCTCTTTCTAATGTTCTACTACTCTCTGTTCCCATAGAGAAAACAGTGACCACCATTGCAAGAGCAAAGTAAATCACATTCAGCACTGGATCACCTTAATTTTTTTTTAAATGATTGCAGTGTCTCTTCAAAATACAGTTTGGAGAAGCAGCCTGACATTTTTTTCTAAAATAGATTTTTATCAGCTTATGTATTTCAGGTTTCCTAAATGTACTCTGACTAAAAGTACATTAGTCAACTGAAGTGGAATTGATTTATGGCGTGCTGTGAAGACATTACTGTAAGTGAGGGGCAAACATTTGTTCTGGTAACATATGGACCTTTACAGACTTATTAACTTTTAGCAAAAAAAAAAAAAAAAAGCTTTTCACTTCATAGTAACGTCCTAAGAAACACGACAGTTCTGCAAAACCTATTATTGGAGAAGGTTGAGGGCTGATCTTACGGCAGCAGAGTGGGAGGTGGAGTGATAGAATACAAGGAAATGGAATGAAACTCAGTAAGTTCACAGCAGACTTTAGGAAAATATTCTTTAATGGGAGAGTGACTGGACACTGGAATAGGATCCCCAAGGAAGTGGTAGTGGCATCAAACCTTTCAGAATTTAAGGAGCATCTGGACAAAACCTTTAGACATACAGTATTGTTTTAAATAGTCCATCAAGGAGCAGGGAGTTAGAATCAATGATTCTTAAGAGTTCTTTTCAACTTGAGATATTAAATGACTGTAGAATTATTGGTGCAATTACATAAAGATTGGACACTGCATTTTTTTCATTCAACATTTTTGTAACAAGTTTATATTTGTTATTACCATTTTCAAATTCACCTTTTAATGAAAATGTAAAAAATATAATCCAAAGTTACACAAATTTTCTTGTTTCTATTCAAACAATATTTAAGATGGGAAAATCTACAAATGTAATCTAGAAGCCATAAGTCATTGATTTCCACTAAATAAGATCATACATAGGCTAACACAGAAGACACATTTTGCCATTGAATAGCTCACAGAAGAGTTATCTACTAACATAATTTGAATCTCATTGCCAAAGGAAAAAAAAAGGCTTTCATCACTGATTTTTATGCTAATGTTCTCCGAATTATTGTGTGGTCACTGTTTCTACAGTTTTGTAAACATTGTATTTCAGTTGTTTTTATGAACTCTGGCCATAGATTTACTTAGAGCTATTTAAGTGTAAAAACTCACTGCCAAGAGACATCCTTAGCATCCTGAACAAACCCATAATCTTTACATCTTTCTATGTTTTCTGCCTTTTAGTTTTCTCTTTAATAATTTGTCATTGTTCGGTCATGATACCATCTCTTCTTCCTGAGGCTGATGACCACATGCGGGAGAAAAATAAAGTAACAAAATAGGAAAAAAATATCCTATTTTTACATAATTAATTTTTAACTTAATTTTTAAATTGGATTGTTTGCCAAAACCTATGAACAATATTTATTGGAATTATTCCAGCATGTAGACTTATGTAAATCCATAAATACACAAATATATTCATATGCAAATCTTTTGAATTATTGTTTTTAATTTTGCTTTGTTTTTTTAAAATTGTCTTTTATTCTACTATTCAATTGTCTACATTATGTTTATAGAAACAATACAGCAACAGTTACATAGGAAGTAGCAATAGCTTGTGGATATGGAGTTTCCCAATTTTTCATATTTCTCAGCCAGTGCTATGAAGGCAACATGCTATCTATTTCCTTCATAGATGAATGCATTAATAAGGGCAAATATTAAAAAATTAAGAAAAAAACACCCTACAGCAACTCTGGAGCCATCGTTGGCATACCTTTATTCAGGCATCATTGTTAAACACTGCTTCCGTGCCAACGCGCTGCAGTTTGACAATCTGAGAAAAACAGTGATACTGTTGAGCAACATCAAGAGCCCATTGCCTTATTTCCCTCTTTTAATGGCTGAACAGTTGAAAGGTCACTGTAAAATAAGTGTGGTTTAGCTGAAAGGGATGTAAACCTGTGTTCATACAATTCTAATTGAAACTATTTAATACCTGCCCATGGGAGTCCCATAGCAATGCTCAGTCAGGAGATAAACAGCATCACAATTGGCTCAAATGAGAAATTTACCTTGTCCCCCTGCTCCACATTTAGCATCCATGTTCTCAGTAGCAATCACGTGGACGCTACTTAGGGAAAAACTGAAGCTCACAGTAATTATAGCTAATGTGAACAGGTAACTTCTGAATTATCTCTGATAAGGCATTGGCATTGGTATTGGTATCCATCAATTGAGAATATAGTTCCAATTGTAATCTTCTAACACCAATAGAATGAAAATAAGACTTATTTGCTGCAGTATCAGAATACTCGTTGTATAGGAATGGCAACACAGTTTACAGTAGTGAAAAGTAGCATTAAATTTTAATAAGAATATGAAGACGGATATGAAAATAACTGCACCTGAAAGTCTACTGGATTTTATTTTCTATGAACTGCAAATTATAGATGGCAAAAGTGTCAAAGGAGGAGTTTGGGTTAATAAGATCATCTTTAGTTTTAAAACAATTATTTGCATAGGGATTCACTATGGAAATGACAATTTCTAAAATCAGATTAAAATGTATGGTCCTAAGGATATATTTTAAAATGTCAAAGAAGGTGTTGTAGAAAAAAAATTTTAAATGAAGTTCCAAGCATCTCAGACACGAACAGAGACAGACATATTGACTTAATGTATGAAGCATCATTTACTATTGTCTCACTGCCAGAAGGAATGAAGAAAATAGCTATTCAATAATTAAATTGTTAATTTTAAAATCTCTTTTTAGGAGACCCTAGGTAATTGTAGACTCTAGACTTTGATCTCCATACTTTGATTACTAAAGGGGAAAAAAAAAGAGTTAGGAGACATGGGTAAATTATATATTAGGGAAGAGTGAGTCTGGTTTTTTTAGAAAGAATGGTAGTAGCTATTACAATGTAAGTTTATTCATTTTATTATTCAGTATATAAAGCACATATAGTAGGATTAATTTTCATAGCATGGTGTTATTTTGGGTATGGTGAGTAATTTTGCTTAGCCTCTGGCTGCTACTTCTGAAATTCTCACAAATACTGTCTCAAACCTCCTGGCCCTGTTAGGCCTGTATAGTTGTCTCAGATACACTAAGGTCCCTCTAATACGTTGGCTACATTAGTACAGCTGCATCCAGACTTCACTACTCAAAGGAATCTGGAGTGCAATAAGAGAGACATTCAGTATAAGGCAAAGAAGGCAGGGCAACACAATCCATTCCCTTCAAAACATTCTTTTGCCATATGCCTCCCACCTAATTTTTAAACTGAGAAACCTGGTGCTTTTCAAGAGACATTTCTGAGGATTGATTAGTGTCATTGTACCTGCCTCTATCTTCAGTACTGTTATGATGCTACAAGGTAAAGCAAGGATGATTTAGAATGGGAGGTGAATAAAACCCTAGTCACAAATCCTATGAATGTTATTTGGTCCACCTGATCACCAAGCAAAGAAGCGTATGATCATTATTTTTACAGATATGGAGACTGATGATCGGATAGTTGCTTGCAAATCATCCTCTTTTGAAAGCTGTATTCATTCTAGCTTTAAAAATTGGGACATTAAAAATACTGTTTATGCTATATTTTAGAGACAAAATGGAAACCATATACTCATACATCAAAAAGGTCGAGTACATTTATGGATTTTTAGCCCTTTAAATATTACACTATGTCACATCTCAGAAGTGTCAGACACATAACTGAATCATTTCACAACAACACTGCACCAATGAACTTTCAGATAGAGTTTCACCTCTCAGCACCACTATTTTTCCTTTACTGAAATTGGTAAAACCAGCTAATTCCTATTAAAAATAACCCAGCTTTTTTCTCATTGAAACCTTTAGGAATTTCTAATCAGCTGTTCTAGAAACACTCAAGTTTCTAAGTATACACACATACTCATCTGGTAGTGACAATCATTAATTATACCTGTGGTTTTTTTTTACTTGGTCAAAAATGAGAAAATAAAATCCAAAGAAGATCAAAGATTTTGTTTTTCTGGTTATATATGTGCTGTATAATTTCTTGCAACTCTGGAAGGTTAAAGGAGCTTTTGTTGCTGTTTTAAATTCATTTTGCATTCATCTTGCTTCTGTGTATATGAATACAAAAGAGACTCAGCCCTCAGCATCCTTGTGTTTTTTTCCTCTCCCTTTTATTGTTCTGATTTCCTTTCTTTATTTTCCTATATATTCTAGTAATGTGTACAATTTGAAAGGGGTTTACGAAAATTTTACTTTTTCTTACTGGAATGAATCCAAAGGTAATGAAAACAACCCCATATGCAAGCTAATGTAGTAATTTGGTGGATTGTTTCTTCAGGTATGGAGTGTCTGACCTCAGGAGCCTGACAAATATCTCTGCAGCATGATTAGCAGTCACTCAGGCCTCCAGGTGGAATTCAGAAGGCAGAAATGACCACACATTTCAATTTGTGAAGTTAACCTACTTAGATTAGAATGTATTATTTATGGTGATTATCAGCCACTGCAGCTCTTGTAAATGGCAGTAGGTCAGCGCTTTGATAATAATTAAGGTATTCATTATAGGATAAAAAAGAGAGGTCGACTTCACTTTCCTCTCCTGAAACAGAATTGAACATATGGAATTGCAAGACTGAAGAAATTATCCCCATAAAGAAATTGCAAGGTTTTTTTTCCATCTTCTTTATTCTGAAGCTGTGCTTTCCCAGCCTTCTATATTCATTGTGGCAGTAAAACTAAAAGGTCTCTGATGCCTTCTTTTAAGGAGTTCATTAGAAAACTGTTAGTGAAGTTCTGTGTATTTTTATTACTACTGCACTCCAGAATGAGACACAGGAGTCTGAAATATGTGAGAAAATCATACATTCAAAGCATATAAACTTTGTACAGTTTGCTGTCTCTTTTTATTGCATTTCATGATAAAGCCCCTTGTTGTTTGAGCATATGCACCACTTTATTCTTTAATAATGCAACTTAAATTTCATCGATGTCTTACAAAGCTTGTGTTTATAAAATTTATTAGAAAGTCATATGCTAAATGACTCCTAGGGGATTTGGATATTGCTGAACATTGGAAAACCAATGAAACATACCCAGGACTAGCAGATTTCCTGCTATTTACCCACTGAACTAAATCAGCCTGAAGATGTTCCGTATTTAGAGATTAAAGAGAAGAAAGTGTTTGGTTTTTAGTGTATAAAAAGCCTGTTACATTTTAAAACTGTTAGCAAACAATCAAGTCTTCATTAAATTAATGAAGGAAGGAAGGAAG
>VZTY01032243.1:8392-19960 GCA_013400935.1 Turnix velox
AGAACCTACTATGAGGTCCCCCATGAGACTTCTCCTCTCCAGGCTGGAGAACCCCAACTCTTTCAGGCTGTCCCCAGCCCTCTGATCATCTTTGTGTCCCTCCTCTGGACCTGCTCCAACAGCTCAATGTCCTTCTTATGTTGAGAGCTCCAGAACTGGACACAGTAACTCCAGGTGGGGTCTCACAAGAGCCAAGTAGAGGAGCAAAATCCCCTCTCTTGACCTGCTGGTCACACTTCTCTTGATGCAACCCAGGATTTGGTTGTCCTTCTTGGCTGCAAGCACACACTGGTGACTCATGTTGAGTTTTTCATCCCCTGACACCCTCAAATCCTTCTCTTCAAGGCTGCACTCAAGCCACTCTCCACCCAGCCTGTGTCTGTGCTTGGGGTTCCCTCACCCAGGTGCTGATGTTCCTGGGTAGGAAACATCCTCTGAGAGGGGAAGTTTCCCATGCACTGGGAGGGTTAGAGAGAAACAGGCTTCTCTTTCTGCTTACCTGCAAATAACTCAAATACAATAATTTTTGCTTATAATTTCTGTGCTTAAAAGCTCACATTAGGATATTTCTGGTAGAAATTGCCTTAATTTTCACTAGAACTTAATTTTTTTTTCTCTCTTAATGCTTATTCTTGTGGCAGGACAGAGCTGGAGCCACAGTGGTTGGGAGAGAGCTTAGGAGCTTGGATTACCTAAATTTAATGTGTTGTAGCTAAGTCACGTGCAAGGTTTTTAGGTCCAGTTTCATTTCTGGGCTTTAAAAAGGATGGAAAATTGAAATTTTTTCCATTTCTGCTTCTTATTCAGCAACCTCCAGCCTCAAACCATGGAAATGGATGGGTTACAGTCAAGTTCACGTCTTTAAATTTCTCATGCTTTTTTGAACCGTTCCAGCATCTGCAAGTACTTCAGATGCTTACTCTAATTAGCCCTTGGGATGGGTTATGAGTAATGTGAAATAAATTTTGGAACTCGTGGCCTCACAGGGAGCCTTTGGGGCCACTCCTGCAAAACAAGTTTAGCTGTGACAGTTGTAGTGCCTGCCCTTGACTCACAAGTGGTTTTCAACTTTGTGTTTTCTCAACTCTAACTGTCCACCTACACAGAAGGGCACTCAAAACAGAGGAGGAGGTGGAAGCACATCTCTTTTTTCCTAAATTCTTGGACTTGATTGGGTGGACTAGGAATAATGGATGTAAATTGGAAGAGGGGAGATTCAGGCTGGAGAAAAGAAAGAAATTCTTTGCTGTGAGGGTGGTGAGACACTGGAAGAAGTTGCCCAGAGAGGCTGTGGATGCCCCCTCAATCCCTGGAGGTGTTTAAGGCCAGGCTGGATAAGGCACTGAGCAACCTGGTGTGGTGGGACGTGTCCCTGCCCATGGCAGTAAGGTTGAAACTAGATGATCTTTAAGGTCCCTTCCAACCCAAATTTCTATGATTCTATGCAACTGTTGTTCTGTATTTTCATAGTAAATAACAGAGAAACACCTCAAATAGGCCCTAAAATTGAAAATACTGAGCAAACTCTTTGGAAATCTTTCAGAAAAACCCACAGATCATGTATCTGGAACAGGAGCTGGAAAGTTTGAAAGCAGTGCTGGAGATCAAGAATGAGAAACTCCATCAGCAGGATATAAAGCTGATGAAGATGGAAAAACTGGTGAGATTTCTCTGGGTTTTGGACTGTGCTTCTAAGCTTCTGATTGTGAACTTGGGCTTGTCAGGTGTATGTGTGGACTTTGGAATTTTTTTGTGTAAGAGGGGAAATTGTTGATGGGACACGCTCACATTTTGGGTCAATTTTATCTCTATTTCACTGTCATAGAAAGAGGGGAAAGAAATCACTTCATGCTTTTAGTTTCTTAAGGAAAATATTGATTTACACAAGCTATCACTAAGATATAACCATGTATATTTGGGATCCTCTTCCATATTCCCTTTTATCTTGCCTCTCCTGTCCCCCAGAGAAAAAAAAAACCTGACCTGTTTTGTTATGGTGTTACAGAAGATGGATTGTCCTGGCAGGAAACCATCAGGCTGGAAATAATCCTAATGAAAGAAGAAGGGATCAAATATGAAATGGAATAATTGTTTGATTAGCTCAGGTCAATCCCTTTAGCTGTTATCCTTAAGCAAAGTATTTGTTCCTGAGATGTGCAGAATTCCTTATGAAAAGGCAATTTTGGGGGGAAAAATGTGTAATTTATATCATGGTGTTGCTTGTGACAAGACAGGGTCCTTTTCCTGGGTAGAACCTTTGAACAGTCCTATAATAATTAAGCAAGATTTTAATGAGGAAGCATAGAAGGGGGGTGAGGACTTTTTAGTAGGGTCCAGGATGCAAGGATTAGGAGAATGGATGCAAATTGGGAGAGGGGATATTTAGGCTGGAGAAAAAAAAGAAATTCTTTCCTGTGAGGGTGGTGAGACACTGGAAGAGGTTTCCCAGAGAGGTTGTGGATGCCCCCTCAATCCCTGGAGGTGTTTAAAGCCAGGCTGGATGAGGCACTGAGCAACCTGGTCTAGTGGGAGGTGTCCCTGCCCATGGCAGGGGGTTGGAACTAGATGATCTTGAAGGTCTAGAGCTACTAGAATGTGCTGTTTACCTAGTTAGATCCCTTAACCAGATCAGCCTGGCAACTAACCAGCACAAGTGGCACAATGTGAGTGTTATGCCAAGACAAGGTGGGTGCTGTAAGGGATTATTAAACAGCTCAGTGTGGCACATTCTTCTGGGTTCTGCACTTGGTGTAACAAGTTCCACATCATGAATATCTGTGATGGCTCAAGAACTTGGCAAGGACACAGGTCTGAGTTTCAGTCTGACCCTTGATTTTTTCTTTTCTTTTTCTTCCTAAGCTGGAGAATAACACAATCTTAATGGACAAACTGAAAAAGATTCAGCAAGAAAACGAAGAGTTAAAAGCTCGGATGGACAAACACATGGAGCTTTCAAGGTGAGATTTATCTCTGGACTTTTAGATGTTCTTATGATGAAGCAGGGGAGGTGTTCCTGTGCTGCAAAAGAAAATCCTGTGACTGGGGACTTTTTGTAGTTCTCTGTAAAAGAGTTGGAATCATAGAATGGTTTGGGTTGGAAGGGACCTTAAAATTTATCTTCTAGTTCCAACCTTCACCTCCCACTAGACAAGGTTGCTCAGTGCCTCATCCAGCCTGGCCTTCAACACCTCCATGGATTGAGGGGGCATCCACAGCAATACTATAATATTTAACACTAATAAAACAGTTGTGAGGTTCTCCTACCTTCAACTGTTGTCCTATTTGTAGGACAATTCTCACTTTACAGATGGGTTTTTTCTGTTCTTTNTTCAACACGTCCATGGATTGATGGGGCATCCACAGCAATACTATAATATTTAACACTAATAAAACAGTTGTGAGGTTCTCCTACCTTCAACTGTTGTCCTATTTGTAGGACAATTCTCACTTTACAGATGGGTTTTTTCTGTTCTTTAGGGAATTTTTCTTAATAGGAATTTTTCTTGCTCTCTACAAGCTACTGATTTAAATACATCAAGGCTGAGAAAGTGTTAAATCTTCCTATGAAGGAATTAATTGACTTGCAAGCCAAGGTTTATGTGATTTCAAACCTCTTTAACCATGGTGAAGGGAAGACTCAGGGGGGACCTCATAGTGGCTTATCAATGCCTAAAGGGGGCTACAGGAAGGCTTGGGTAGGACTTTTTAATAGGATATGTGATGGCAGGACTAGGAATAATGGATGTAAATTGGAAGAGGGGAGATTCAGGCTGGAGAAAAGAAAGAAATTCTTTATTTTGAGGGTGGTGAGACACTGGAAGAGGTGATGGAGGCCCCATCCCTGGAGACATCCAAGTCCAGGCTTGCTGAGGCTCTGAGCAACCTGATCTAGTGCAGGATGTCCCTGTCACTGCAGGGGGTTGGACTGGATGACCTTTGAAGGTTCCATCCAACACTACAATTCTATGATTCCCTGTTTTTTTATCTCAACCTTACCTCTGCAGGCAACTTTCTACAGAGCAAGCTGTCCTACAGGAGTCACTAGAGAAGGAATCCAAAGTGAACAAGCGCCTGTCGATGGAAAATGAAGAGCTCCTGTGGAAGTTGCACAATGGTGACCTATGCAGCCCCAGAAAAGTCTCTCCCAGTTCTTCATTTGTGCCTCTCCAGTCCCCAAGGAATTCTGGTAACTTCTCTAGTCCCACAGTATCACCCAGATGACACCTCCTGAGAGGAAGCTGGAGGGGTTTGCATTTCATTTGTGATCTGTGGAACCCATCCTTGACTTGACCTTCAAGTCTGAGAGCTATATTAGCTGACTGAACACAACTGGAAAAGAAAAAAACAAACTCTTTTGGTGCAAAAATGGCAAGGAGAGACTGAAAACCTGGGAGTAAAACACAGGAAAGACTGAAAAACCTGGGAGTGAGACACTTGTTTTGCTCCTCCTGGAAAAGACTGATGAGACCTCTACGGATTATTGTCGCACAAAGCACTTCATGGAGCAAGAAGAGACTTGTTCGTTGCCTTTTCACCTAACTCTAAGAAAAAATACAAAAAAATAATCTCAGGGGCTTAGAGATAAAGATCACAACCTTTATAAAATGTTCCTCATCACCCACACCTTTTTTTTTTTAAGGCTGAGAGTGTGTGTGTGTGTGAGTGTGTGAGTGTGTGTGCTGCAGGTGGAATGGATGGAACACACACTGTGAGTGTGTCTAAATGCTGCCTTCTTTTGCTGTGTTACCTAATAAAGGATAAAAGCTGATGAATCTCCATCAACATCTACTCCCTCTTCCTCATGCTGTTCTCAGCCTGCATGCTTTTAGCATCCTCCCTCCCCTGGGAATGAGGAGAAGCTGCCACGAGTACCACAGGTTAGTTCCCTTCATCTTTCTGCCTTTAGTTAAAAATGTCACCAAAAGCTTTGTCAACTGACTCTTTGGTGTCTTGACCAAACTGAGTATAAAACTTGGAATTAACTTTTAAAACAAACTGAATTTCAGCCATATTTGACATGGGTTCTGTGTTTTGTGGCCATGCCATGCATGGCTGCTGGTTGAGGAAAACTCATTCTATTTCATTCAGGATACCAGATTTTGACATTCAAGTCAACAGGTTAGAAGTTACAAGCTGAATTTTGGGTTTAGGAACTTTATCTACTGAAAAAGAATCAACTTAATACTCNCTAGAACAGCATCCCAATTGCTGAGAATAAACTAGGTGCAGATTTGAAAGCCAAAGAGAAAGAAAAATGTCACCAAAAGCTTTGATAACTGACTCTTTGGTGTCTTGACCAAACTGAGTATAAAACTTGGAATTAACTTTTAAAACAAACTGAATTTCAGCCATATTTTACATGGGTTCTGTGTTTTGTGGCCATGCATGGCTGATGGTTGAGGAGAACTCATTCTGTCTCCTTAGGACACCACAGATTTTGGTATTAAAGTCAACAGGTGAGAAGTTACAAGCTGAATTGCAGGTTTAGGAACTTTACCCACTGAAAAAAACCCAACTTAATACTCCAGAACAGCATCCCAATTGCTGAGAAGAAACTAGGTGCAGAATTGAAAGCCAAAGAGAAAAAAAATGTCACTAAAAGCTTTGTCAGCTGGCTCTTTGGTGTCTTGACCAAACTGAGTATAAAGCTTGAAATTAACTTTTAAAACAAATTGAATTTCAGCCATATTTTATGTTGGTTTCTATGTTTTGTGTCCATGCATGACTACTGGTTGAGGAGAACTCATTTTGTCTCATTCAGATTTTGGCTTTCAGATCAGTAGGGTCATAATCAGAACAAGTGGTGAGAAGTTACAAGCTGAATTTTGGGTTTTAGGAACTTTACCTACTGAAAAAACCCCAACTTAATACTCCAGAACTTCATCCCAATTGCTGAGAATAAACTAGGTGCAGAATTGAAAGCCAAAGAGAAAGAAAAATGCAATAATTATAACTAGGTGCATTTTTACATGGGTTCTTAAGAATAATCTTAAGTAATTTATGAATTCTCTGTGTACCTGGTGACAGACACACTTTGCCTTTTAAAGCATTTGTCTTGATGTTGTTCTTCAGGGATGAGTAAACTCACCTAGAAAGGTAGTAGATGTGTGTTTATCTTCCTACTCATGCCATTCCTTCCCGCTGAGACTGCAGGATGTCCCATGTTTTGCCAGTTGATCTGGCAGAAACTGTGTAAAGTAGGGAAGAAAACTGTCCTGGCTGCTGGAACTTTGAGGGTGTTGCTGTTTCTGGAAGCCTTCTGCTGAGCTTTAACTTCAAACCAGAGTCTTGGTGTCTCTACATTGAACCAACTAAACACAAGCTCAGTTTCAAATGAGGATTTAGAAAACACCATCTGTGCTGTGAGTTGTGGGGTGGTTGAGCTGTTAGTGTTAGTTAGGTTAAATTCTACCTGCTGAGTTTCCTGACATCTTCCTGTCACTTGGGGACAGGAATTAAAAGGGTGAAAAATCCTTTAGGAACTCAACTAGAGAACCAATTTATTTTAACCAAGGCTTGAAAGATCTTGACTAGTAGTGAGAACACAGACACATAAAGCAGACTGTTAACAGTGCTCATCATTAGTTAATTTGTAAAATACTTGTGATTGACTGTTTCATCAATAAATTTACTTAGTTTTCTACCATGTCCAAGTCAAGGCTGCCATCCCTTTGCTCTTTTAACCCTTTTTTAGGGCACTGGATGTGCCACTTTGTTGGTGGTGTCAGTATTCCATGTTCTCCAGGGGTGTGTGGGCTTAAAGCTTGGCTTCAACTCTGTGTTCAAACCCTTTTATTTTCTATGGTCAGAGAAATGTGATCACATGTATTTGAGCTGAATGCTTAAAAATAAAAAACATTTTTTGTACTGATTGAAAGGGTTTTCTTCTTGCAGCACTCAGCTGGTTTTTTTAAGGAGGAACAATCCTAAATAGTGACATTTCCAGGCTGTACAGCACAGCAGAAGAGCAATAGTGAAGCTTCACCAACCATTAATGTTCAGCAAACTCTTAGAAATTACCCAGAGCTTGTTTGTGGCTATTATTGATTCAGTTTGAAAGAAAATAGAAATAAAAAAATAAAAATAAGCAATAATATACAGTTGGCTCAAAAGAGGGACCCAAACTGGACTTACTGAAGTGCCCACCTTATTCAGGAGCTTTGTGTGAGAAGATACAGGTTGATTTTAGCAATTAAACTCAAGAAGAGTTGTCTGTAAGGCTGATAAAGATTTTGTTGTCTGAGCTGTTAGGGTCTCAAATAAAAGATGGAAGAGATGAGATACCCTGTAACAGAGAAGGGGAAAACTTTTCCAGGCTGCCTGCACAGAGAAGTAAGTATGGTGTGATAAATAAATAGCAAAAAACCTATTTGTCAATAGTTTTTCTCCAAAATATTGCTTTATCTTAAATACCATGTGTTAGCAAATGATTGATTCAGTGATTTTTACAATATTCATGATAATATTTCTTAGCATTAACTATTTGCCAATAGTTTTCCTCCACAATATTGCTTTAGCTTAAATGCTGTATGTTAGCATATAGTTTGATTTATTCAGTAACTTTAAAAGATTCTTAATAATTTTTTTTTTTATAAATTTCTACCATAACCATGGAGATATGGCAGAGGTTTAGTGCTAGTTAAGGAATTAAACAAGTGATTATCCTCACATACTCAACCTTAATGAGTATTTCCAACCCTAATAAGTTTCAGAAGAATTCTGTGACATTTATATCCCACACCAAATAGTTTGTTGCCCTTACTATTCACAACACAGTCCCCTTCAATCCTTTTCTTTACAAGTCTCTCTATATGTTGCACTATTTGGGGTAAAATTTGGGGTGAATCATTCTCTTTGTGACTTAAAGATTTGAAACTCCTCATGACAAAGCCCCAAAACTCTTGAATGTAAACTGGTGTCATGCAGGAAATTGTTTCTAGGCAGTAAATAACCACCCATCCTTTCAAACTGCAGTTGCCTGACAAGCAGGAAATCATTTAGGGCTGTTAAAAAAGTCATCAGAAATTGGACTAATCCTTAAACCCTAAAGAAACAATTACCTTCTGCCCACAGGGGCTGATATGCCTTTAGCAAAGTGGTGAGTGAAGGACCTGGTGGCTTTAGGGGTGTTACTTGGACAAGTCACTTCCACCTGTGGTCCCTTCTCTGTGTCACTGCTTGTTTGTATGGAAATATGGCATTTGAATCATTGGGGAAAAAAATGAGACCTGCCCAGGAGGCTTTTGGTAGAGTAACAACTATGGCAAATATAGAGTAAAATAATTCTTATTGTTTATAAATACAAAAAGGGAAACAACATCCAAAAATTCTTCCTTAAACACATCCTTTTTGTGACTTTAATACAAACAGGTATTAAAGCTGAAGGAGACACTGGAGTGATGATGGAAGGGATGGATTTACATCACCTTTTCCTGTCACACCAACAAGTCTCAACAGGTGACACAATCTCCTCGGTGTTTTAAAGCCAAATCAGTTGTCAAAGGCTTGAAAGCTCTTTGAAATTTAAGTTGTCACAGCTCAAAGGGAGAACACAGTGCTCTGAAAATGCTTTAAAAAACAATAAATGCACTGCACAGCCTCACCTCTCTGCTCACCTCTTGTTCTGGTCACAGCCTTGCCTTAAAAAGAAGTAGTACTGGGGATTTTTAGCATGTTTAATAATCACAGAATAGTTTGGGTTGGAAGGGACCTTAAAGATCATCAAGTTCCAATCCCCCTGTCATGGGCAGGGACACCAGGTTGCTCAGTGCCTCATCCAACCTGGCCTTAAACACCTCCAGGGATTGAGGGGGCATCCACAGCCTCTCAGGGCAACCTCTTCCAGTGTCTCACCACCCTCACTATAAAGAATTTCTTCCTTCTATCCAACCTGAATTTCCCCTCTTCCAATTTGCTTTGGTCCCTTCCAACCCAAACCATTCTATGGTTCCCTGAAATGCAGGCTGAGATAGATTGAAAGGTACAAGCAAGGAATGGATTTCTGGTTGAAATTCCTTGTATTCTCAGATTAAGTTATTTTTTACACCAAATGGCTTTCATTAAGACACAGTATCACTGAGTAAAATCTATTCACTACTAGATATTTGAACTTAAAAAGATTCTGTGATTAAGACTAGGAGAAAAAAACATCACCAAGACATCCCAAATGCCAAAAGAATAATAACCAAATATTCCCATTTTTATTATCAACTTCTTACCTTTTCTCTGTAAAGGCAATTTCTTTGTGTGAGAAGTGGTTGTTTATTTATCCAGATAAGCTCTATGGAACAAAACCTCTTTCCTTCTCAAATCTGTTTAGTAAACCTGAAAAGAAATCCCCCCCCTAATAACATCAAATTTTATTCTAATAATGTCACATTTGAGTTTTTCCTTTTGTAAACTGCACTAGACAGAAATAATTTGCTACAAAATTTAGTAAACACAACACCTTACTGAGGAGTGAATGCTGAATAAGCTGAGTATTGTGAGGTTTTAAGAATAAAATACAGAAGAATAAAAGAATAAAAAAGAAGAATCCAATATATCCAATCACTTACACATAGTCCTGAAGATTTTAGCATTTTTTAATGCAAAATTAGAATTAATCTTTTCCAGGAGTAATAAATGAATTTATGTGTTTATGTCTTTATACCAAGATGAAATCGACACACCCATATTTTTTATAATGTAGAGAAATTTAATTATTTCTATAAAAGAAACATTTCTATTGGCTATTTCTAANGGTTTTGTTGCTGTTTCAAACACATACAGTACTCTAAAATTAGCACCACAAGAGTTAGCACCTGCTTGGTAGATTTTTGAGGCTATTTCATGTCTTCACATTAAAAAAAAAGGCACAAACCACACAGCAGCTTAACCTCATCAAAGAGTGTGAAGGTAAAAACCATGGCAAAAGTAAGCCTGAAAGCACCTATTCCTAAATATAATTCCTAAATGCATCTTCAGGTTTAAATTTTAATGCTTTTTACTAAGTTTCTTAACTTACAATTGGCTGCTGGGCTGCTTTGGCATTAATAATAATAATTAATAAGCTCATTAATACTGATAAAGGAAATAAGGCACTAATAAAACTTCATTTAAACATTAATGAAGAGAACAAATAGCTTATAAAATCAAATACCATGCAGTTCATTCTAGATCCAGGAGTATTTTTTATCAATTCAGCTCAACCTTAGCAGCCACTGTTGTTTCTCCATGTGGGTTCTGAGCTGTACAAATGTAGTTTCCAGCATCTCCAGCTTCAAAGTCCTCAACAAGAAGAACACTCCTGGAGATTCTGGTGGTTTGTCCTGTTCCTCTGTTTATCAGCCTCCAGAAGTTTCGGATAACCACAGGCCTCTCAGACTGTTGGAAAGGAAAAAAAACAACAAAAAACACCCTCTATACATAAGAAAATAGGTGATGTGGCAACAGGTATTTAGAGACAAACTTTGTAGCTTGTAGGAGCCTGCAGCTCAATGTGAACCAGCTGAGGGTTGGAGAAACTCCCTTCTGAGGACAGGATGAAAGGGTTGTTCAGTTGGAGAAGAGAAGGCTCAGGGGAACCTCAGAGGAGCTTCTCAATCCCTAAAGGGGGCTACAGAAAGGCTGGGGTAGGACTTTTTAATAGGATATGGGATGGAAGGATTAGGAATAAGGGATGTAAAGCGCTAGTCAAGGAATTAAACAAGTGATTGTCCTCCTCTTATCATTAGGGTTGGAACTACTAGTTAAGTTTCAGAAGAATTCTGTGACACATATATCCCACACCAAATAGTTTGTTGCCCTTACTATTCACAACACAGTCCCCATCAATCCTTTTCTTTACAGGTTTCTGTATGGGTTGTATTATTTATTTGCTGTAAAATTTGGGGTGAATCATTGCCTTAGGGGTGACTTGAAGATTTGAAGCTCCTCATGACAAAGCTCCAAGACACTTGATGTAAACTGGAGGTTGTTCAGCCTGGAGAAGGGAAGGCTCAGGGGACCTCAGAGTAGCTTCTCAATACCTGAAGGGGGCTACAGAAAGGCTGGGGTAGGACTTTTAATAGGATATGGGATGGCAGGACTGGGAATAATGGATGTAAATTGGAAGAGGGGAGATTTAGGCTGGAGATAACAAAGAAACTCTTTGTTGTGAGGGTGGTGAGACACTGGAAGAGGTTGCCCAGAGAGGCTGTGGATGGCCCCTCAATCCCTGGAGGTGTTTAAGGCCAGGCTGGATGAGGCACTGAGCAACCTGGTCTTAGTGGGAGGTGTCCCTGCCCATGGGACGGGCAAGATGATCTTGAAGGTCCCTTCCAACCCAAACCATTCTATGATTCCTGCATTAAATACCAGCAGCTTATGCCAAATAGGGGTAACACAGTGATTCTTCCATGCTAAGTGCAGGTACTGTATGTAGTCAGATTAGTGATGGGCTGCCAAAGAACTGCCACAAGGATTTGAATTAACTCAGCTGCAGCTGTGGGCTGCTTACTAAGGATGCAGTAGGATACATGATGTAGCAGTGAGTTGACCAAGCTCTACTGTGTTCACATGCAGCACACAGAATCACACAGTATCAGG
>VZTY01032245.1:3523-52886 GCA_013400935.1 Turnix velox
TTATCAGTACCTGAAGGGGATCTACAGAAAGGCAGGGGTAGGACTTTTGAATAAGGTATGTGATGGGAGGACTAGAAATAACGGCTGTAAATTGGAAGGGGGTAGATTCAGGCTAGACATAAAAAAGAAATTCTTTACAGTGAGGGTGGTGAAACAGTGGAAGAGGTTGCCCAGAGAGGTTGTGGATGCCCCCTCTCTGGAGGTGTTTAAGCTCAGGCTGTAAAAGGCACTGAGCAGCCTGATGTAGTGGGAGGTGTCCCTGCCTATGGCAGGGGGGTTGGAACTTGATGATCTTTAAGGTTCCTTCCAATCTGAACTATTCTATGATTCTATGACTCTAAATTATGCCAAGAGGCCTGCACATTCACCAATGTACACACCACCAGTGTGTTGAGGAACTATGCAGGTTAGGAAGAGATGCAGAGGATACAGAACAACACACATGTGTGCAGTGTTACACACTTGGTTGCTGTGGTAAAAGTCCAATAGAATTCTGCTATGATGTTAAGAGAAAGAAAACCTGACAGTTAATCATTTTACAGCATTTCAGCCATATTTCTGGCCAAACACATAAGGTCAGGCTTACCTCAAAGAACTTCTGTATTACATAGTTTCCAAACACATCGGTCATCAACTGGTAGGCTGCTTGGAGGATCTCATTAAATACCATCTGGCGCTCAGCTGGAGTGGCTCGTTCCAGCTTCTGCTGTATAAATCTAAGTCCAAAAAAAAAGGGTACATTATGGTTTACATAAGCAACAGGAAAACCTCTCAAACACCCTTTCAATGAGACACCTCTGAGTACTACAGTAACTATTCCACATATATAAAACTTACTAAAATGAAAGGAGCACCTCTGCATATAAAAGGATACATTTTTCGTGAAATACTTAAAAGCCTTTCATTTGGAAAGGATTAAAGATGAAAAGAATAACAATAACTAAGTATCTGATGATGTACTGGTGAAAAAATCTTTTTACATTCCAGATGCCAGGTATTTTGTTAATCAACACCTTTTTGATAACTTGACTTGTAAACTCTAGTATTTAGGTATGAGGCTGTTCTACACTAAGAACTTCTACCAGCAGCTAGATGTTATGCTACTTTTATAATGAAAATTCACAGAGAGGAAAAAGGTCAGCTTTAAGAGCATGTGCTCCAATTAATGGCATGCTTTGCATTGAGATGATTGTGCAGCTCATTCAAATGTCTGATGTCAGTGTCACATCATCAAAGCAGTCAAATGTTATTAAGTTATTAACTTCGTTATAGAATCATATAATGGTTTTGGTTGGAAGGGACCTTAAAGATCATGAAGTTCCAACCCCCTTGCCTTAGGCAGGGACACTTCCCACTAGATCAGGTTGCTCAATGCCTCATCCAGCATAGCCTTAAACATCTCCAGAGAGGGGGCATCCACAACCTCTCTGAGCAACCTGTTCCAGTGTCTTGCCACCCTCACTATAAATAATTTCTTTCTTATATGCAACCTAAATCTAGTCTTCTTCCAATTAACCCTTACCTAGAACCGTGCTGGTCTTGAGAAAATTCAACAATATGCCCAACAAGGTCTCTCAGTTGAAGATTGGGGAAACGATTGTTTCTGAAATCTTCCAGCAATCGACTGCGTCCAGAGGGCATGATGTCAGACCTACTGTAACGAAGGCGTGAAGGAGGGAAGAGCTGACTGGTGGAGCTAAAGAGACTGGAGGTACTTGCTGCACTGCGATACTTGGCTTCGGCACCAGGGGCTGCAGAAATATAGCGACCACTACCATTTGTCAGTCCTCCTACAAGGAAGCAGTTCTGTCAGTCAAAGCTGCTCAGCAAAAAAAAAAAAAAAAATCATAAATAGCATAACAAAAAGTGTACTAGAACTATAGATACACCCTGGAGCCAAAAGGAAACAACAGCATTGTCTTGTTATTTCTATTTACCTCGTTATGACTGGAGGAGAGTTAGATAGCTTTATCTTCCAGTAAATAAAACCAATCTCCTCCTCACTTTTGTTTTATGTGAAGGGACCAGGAAAAGAAATGTCATTAGAGAAATATAATGAAGCAGGTAAAGTGAGCACCCAGTCAAACTCACAGACACTTTAGAACTGGGTGGGCCTCAGCTTAGTGGGCAGATTTCCACTTCACAAGTGATACCGACTTGTACCCTTGTTAGCAGTCTTATAGTTGGCCAATTGTTTTGAAATGGACCATGAAATCTGAACTACCCTTCAGTCCCTACTGAGATACCTTTCCAGGGCATTTTTGGGGAGGCACACAGGGTGCCTTGTCACACTGTACCTGCTCTGCAGGATATCTAATGACTTCAGCATCCCAGGCTTCCAAATTTTGCACTTCTTGTAAGCACTAAGCATGTCAACTTTCAAACCAAGCAACTAAGAATGTTCTACTAGTTCTAAAAATGACAAAAGGTATATCAATCTGAAGTTCCTTTTAGAAACCTCAATTTCTTTCCTTGCTGCAAAAACACTGATCACTCTCACTACATTTCACCTTTCCTTACTTTTGAAGGACTGAACTGCCTTCCTATGTTTAGGTCCTGCTCCCTAATAATTCCACCTACACCTACCATCATCACCTCAGTTTTTTCTGAATTTCTCCTCCTGTATAGCTCTCAAATCAGTTTATGCCACTCTAAACTCCCCCAGCAGCCCTGTGTCCCCTCTCCTTTAGCACAGGTAGCAATTATCACAGTAAGTGTACAAACAAAGCATCCTTCCCAACTACAGCATCATTTTGAAAGGGATACTGTTACTTTATTACAAGCAGAAATACTCAGACAATTCCCACTCAGAAACCTCAACTCTACTACTTAAAAAATAGACCACAAACTAAAGCTACTGGCTATAGGAGAGGAAAGCATTTTCAGGTTCCCAAAAAACTACCTAGAAAGTGACACCAGAAGTCCTTTCCAAGTCAACAGAAAAATCTAGATTTCATATAAAATATATTGCAGTATGTGCTGTTTGAATGGTGCTCTATTACAAAATCATTTAAAAAGAAAAAAAATTAAATAAAAAAGTCAGCTGACAATGCCCCAAGCCAAGGCTTCTTCTCATTCCAAGTATTTATATGGCCAGGCAACAACTGTGTTAACAGTGGGCTAGTAATGGGTAAATGGTATCTCTTTGGAAAGGTCAACCTAAAGTAACAGAATTGGAGGTGTTAGTGCTCTGCAAGACTTACCAAGCATCACATTTATTGCACCATGTAGGATTTATATCCTAAAATAGATAGTATTTTTTTATAATTACTTTCCAAAATTCAGTGGTAAGAATCAGTAAATACTTTATACCCCACAATACATTTTAAAAAACACTAGGTTTTCCTTTTAGAGTCTCTTAATCATTTACAGTTATAACATTTTTGTTAAAGTACCATTTTCAGTTTCCATTGACTAACACTACTTTCAGAAAAAAAGCTGACAGCAACATGACACTAACAGACCTAAAGAACTGACACCCTGCAAGTGGAGCAATGCTCCACGCCCCTTTCTATTCTAGGACCAGCCTTCTAATGAATAAAAATTTATTAATCTGAAATAATTATATATCTGATCTAGAGTAATGAAACAGATGAATGAAGCCCCACCTTTCCTCTAAATGCTGTGCTGTAACAGTAATGCCATGAGAGGGCAGCAAAGTCCATTTAAAAGGAAGTCCTACAGGATATACTTTCCTGGTGTAGCATCCCTATTGCTCTGCTCATCACATGCTCAGTTCTGTGCCAGAAGTAGTGCATGGTTCTAATTATCATACACAGGCACAGAATTGCACATGTGAATCGGGAATAATTTCAGTTTCTCTTTTTTTTAACAGAAGCATCATGTGAGTATACATTAAAAGTGACAATTTGTCCAGCAATTAAAATAGGAATTAAGAAACTTGTCAGCCTGTAGCAAATCTGCTATATATGGTAGTAGAAATGCACATATAAAATACATTTCACAGTCAGCATTATCAAGCCTTTCTTGAGTCTAATTTGGGAACCTTCTCTTTTTAAGACTTGTAAGACAACTATGCTGGGACTGGGAGACTCTGTCTAGCCTGTGAAACTGCTCTTAGAATAATCCATGTTAAGCAGGATCCTAATATAGGAAGGCTGAAAACATAACCCATCATGCCTAGAAGAACCTGCCACACTTCAAAAGCATACAAAAAGCTTGACCTTGTAAAGCCCTCAATACTATTATAAAATACAGTCATTTAATGGGTAATTAGCTATTCTTCTCATGCATCCTTTTATAATAAAAGTGTTACAGCTCAGAGGGAACTTTGCAGATCTGAAAAACAGCAAAACCCTTGAAATAAAAGTGTATTGTTACAGGTACTTATCATCTGCAGATATATTCTAGTACACAACAGACTATTCTCTGAAATATACTCAATACTTCCCTGGTCCAAAACAACCAAAGGATTAGTACAGACATAAGGATACCTGAAAACTTTGAGAGAGAACAACTTAGAAATTAAAAACTGAAAGCTCAGTTCAAGTTACCCCGTTCCTCCTGGTTGGTGTACTGCATTTTTGTGCTCTTCAAGAACTCAGGACATTTGTTCTAGAGATTCTAACTGCAAACTAGAAAGGTTAACAGTCTAAATGCTGTCCAATACTTGAGAAAGGTACAAAGGTGAATAAAGAACCTCATCTAAACATTTCTGCAAACAATGCAAGTTTTAAAAACTGATCAGGCATCAGTATAGCCACAGATCTACAAACTGCTGAGGAATAAAGTGTGCAGTTAATTCATGGATAATCACATCTTGCAAGACAAAGATCTCCCAGTGCAATGCAGTAAGTTGTTCTACAGTTTAATTGAACCTAAATCCCTGTGGCTAAACCACAGGGACAAAGAGGCACAGAGAAATAAAGGGGCTATGGACCACCTAAAGAAGAACCTTAGTAAGCTTCCAGGACACAACATACATTAAATTATTAACTCCTTAACATGGACAGCCTATTTAATATAAAAGAGAACATGAAAAAAATATTAAAAACTACATCTAAGCCTATTTATTTTGACAGTATTAGTCTGTTAGTACTTTATAATCAAAGTGTTCCTTCAATTGTTTCTAACCAAGCCATAAAACAGATTTGGTGCACAGTAACTACTGTTTAAATCAGTCACCAGTATTATTTTCTATTCCTATTATTATTTCTATTATTTTCTATTTCTATTATTTCCTACATGTGAGCTTAGAAATAATTTAACCTTGATTTCTGCTAAGTATTTGTGCATCTGTAAAGAAGTACTGACAATATCACTAAGTTGGAAAGGACCTTCAAAGGTCATCTAGTCCAATCCATCTGCACTGCACTGAGCAACCTTTAACCAGATCAGGTTGATATCTAAATCACCTCATCCTCAGCTAAATATTTAATCTTCATATAGAAGACAGTATTATGCATATATGTATATATATTTATATTTTATGAATCCATGTGGGTGCTTATTACACCTGGTTGAGAAAAGCTCTACAGAGTAGGTACACAGCAGAGAAAACAGAAAGTTCTCCATACTATCTTGCCAAGGGGCCCTCTCTCTTACCCTGAATGATTGACCACTTCCAAAGAGACAAAAAACCATCAAGCTAAACTTCTAACCACCTTGGCTTGCAATACACAGAGAATAATTACCTTGAAAAACACAGATTTTTAAAATCCTACTCTACACCAAACTCTTAAGAATGCTGCAGTGTATCATCAAAGCTCTACCAACTTAAAAAGAATTTTTAACACAGGAAAAATACTTCCTCTTGCAATTTTTTTTGTCCCTGGGAGTGAAAGGGTAGTTCAAATTCATGACCTCACTGCTCCAACTGACTACAGTTAAGAAGCAGTTGTAGATAACTGATAAATCCCTTCAAATACGGGAAAACTGACACTAAACCAAAGGAATTGGCACGTTCCTATTTTAGAGTTGGTGCAAAGAGACAAAACCAGTAAAATATCACAAATTTCTCATAAAAGGGAAATTGGTCTTAAGCTACAAATGGCAGTGGTGTCTGACAAAGGGGTTATAAAACCATGCACCCTTTCCCAGTATTGTGCTCTAGTGTTTTGGTGGCTGAAACAGGAGCAACCAAGTTTGATGCCCATTTTTAAACCAGAAGTTAAACTTAGCTGAACCTGTTGATATAAAGCAGGCAGGACAAGTTTTGAAGGTGAAGGGAGAGCTGCATTTGACAGGCATTATCAGTATACTAATGAAAACTGCATGCAGACATGAACTTACGATGTTGTTCTACTCTGAAAAGTGACCACCTGATAATCTTTACTTCCAATTTGGTTGCAGTTATAATTTCTCATTCAGTGAGAAAGCTTTGATTTTTTTTTTTCTTAAGGTATGAGAATGAAAAAAATGCTTCCAAGAGTGGTTGATGAACACACCAGAATAAATTTAACTGGACAATTAACTGCAAAAATAGACTTCAATCTTTTTCTGTGATAGTACAACTTGGCTGTAGCTTCACAAAGATCTGACATAGGGTAGTGTGCAGGAAATGCTAAAAACAAACTACTGCGATTTTGTGAAAGCAAAAATCTGCAAGATCACAATTTCCCAATTTCAGATTGATTTGGTAAGGCAGCAAAAATTTTACCCATAATCAAGGTTCACCTCATTCAGAAGATGAAGAGGCAGCAGAAAATGTAGAAGCCAACAAGGTTGTGTCAATTTTCAGAGTACAACTGTGTTTTCTGGCCTTTACACACTGATCTAGTACATGGTTTTAACAAACTATTACATTCAGTTCACACAGCCAAATGGTCCAAAATGCATTTAAAACAGCATTTAACAATTTCTGCTGACAGAGGAATATAACTGCAGCTTATTTTCTCAGAAGTGAAAAAGGTCTTTTAACATTTATCAAATGTGCAACAACACAAAACTTCAGATGGTTTTGAATTTTAGATAATGCCTTCCAAAATTTGGTTTAGGTATAGTTTTCAGTAATATGAAAACTATTGTGAGTGTACTTTGAAAAGAAAGAAAGAAAAAGATTTCCATGATAACCCCATTGTCAGATGTTCAGAACTTTCTCAAAAGCCTCCATTTGGGCTGAAACTTTCCATGCTTGGTCTCAGCCCAAAGGTGTACTTTGTAGACCTGAAAAAGGAAAAAAGGTAAGTAAAAAAAAATAAAACGTGCTGAAACATCCCCTTGCCCAGAGTTTACTTTGGGTATTCAGCACTTAACCGTGAAGGAGATACTGAACTGTAAATGTAATATATTTAATTTACTTTTAACCTTGTTACACAAATGACACATTTCTCATTTAAAGTGTATATAAGCACTTTAAAATTTTGCCCTGTTTTATTTCCATAAACAGAAGTGCAGGGGATTAGGTAGCCTGTTACTTGCACAGGAGCACCAGGCAACTTTATCTTGAAATGACATCCAGTTTCACTGTATGATTTCAACATCCAAATTAAATGACCACAAATATTTGCAGCTTAAAAAGGGACATTTTATCAAATAACCTCATTTTAGAGGTATTGTCTTGAAAATATACTATAGGCTGTGGTGGGTTTCTTTAGATTTTTTTTTAAAGTTTGAGCTCCCCCATTATCTAACCAGCTCAAATTTTTCCAAAAGATTGCTTTCATCATTCAACAAGTGCATCTGGTAACAGAGAGCCCCCACTGACAAAGTCTTTGCTATTTTTCTCAGAAATATCTTAATATATTCCCCACCAGCCTGGTGATAAATAACTGTCTTCCTGGCAAAGCATCCAAATCATGAGGCAGTAGGCTCAGTGATTTTAAAAAAATCCCCTTTCAGTACACTATAAGCTTTGCTCACTTTTCAACTTTGTCATAACAAGGGGCAGTAATGAAAGTCAACTTCACTGGTAAAGACAGTACCATTTTAAAAAGTCCTTCACGTGGCAATACAATGAAGCAGAAACAAAAAGAATGCACCCTTGCTGGGCACACTGCAGAAATATAACACAAAAAAGCCCACTAAGTCTTTACTGGGCTCTCTATCAGGCTTCTGCAAGGGAAGAAAAACCAGCTGTTGGCCCCATACTGCAATAAAGGCTGAATGCCCTCCCCTGGACATCAGTGAGCATTTGGTCATGCTCCTCCCCTCTGAGGATGGGTCCCCTTTTTCATTACAAAACTGTTCAACAGCAACGGTAACGTGACATCTCTTATGCAACACATATCTTACACATAGAAATACATACACACATACAAACACAAAGTGTCTTTTGAATTTTTTTTTGCTTTGTTTTTTTTTTTTTTTTAAATCTGTTTTTGTTTTTTTTTATTTTTTTTACCTAAATGCAAACTGGATGAGGATCCATGTGATGAAAGTGATGGCGGTGGCGTAAGTGAATGTCCTGGCGTTTGGCTTGGCAGAGGCATGCCTATTGGACTTGGAGAGGAGGAAAATCCCAGACTATTGTAAAATGGCTGCCCTATGGGTGCTAGGCTGCTACTAGATCTTTTGTACAAGTCAGAGCTAGTAGATAGAGAATCTCTCCTTGTGGCACTACTACTTGCAGAACTGCCAACTGAAGAAGAAATAAAAAGACCCTAATTACACAGTGGCAACTGAATAAAACCTATCCCCAACTACAGCTGGGCAACAACAGATGCGATCACAATAATTAGAGCAATCGTTATGACAAAAGACAATTACTGTGATAACCACACATGCTTTTAAGTTAATCTAAGAGGGTATAAACATACTGCTGGTAAGTAATTTCACCAATGCCCACACCTTTTCAAGATTTCATTCTAGACTTCTCACAGCAACATCCCAAGTTCACTCTTTGAACCACCTCACCTGGCTTCGGGGCAAACACAGATTTGATTACACTGTCACTTTGCAGAATAAATGACTCAAAAAAACATTTCCACTGAATTTTTTGATAAACTTTTTTCCCCCACCACTAATTATCAGTCAGTGACACTCAATTTCGGGAAAAAGGCTAGAGACAACTGGCTGTTGTTGTTTAAGGGTTCAGAAAATTAACTTGGTTGCTGTTCAGCTGCTTGTGAATCCCTCAACCATAGAAAAAACACAACTACATAAAATTCCCTAGGAGAATTATGGTTCTAAAGATATGTTTTGAAAAGATATGAAGGAATAAGCCAAGAAGAACACAAGAAGCAGAGCAGAGAGAGGAAAACTAAGGTGAGAAACTCAAATATAATTTTACTGCTACCAATATTTTCAAAAGTCAAATGACACCAGAAGAAACAGAGCATTAGTGAAGGACTGGTTATCCTGCACAGCATCATTCAGCAGGGCAATGCATAGTCTAGGATAAACTAGGAGACCAACAAAAAGGTTTTACTCATGTTAAATACTAACATTTGATGTGTATTAGCAAAATATTAAACTGGATTGCATATTTTAAACTGTGGAAAATTATTATACTTGTGAACAAAACCAAGATTATGGACATTTTTATAGCAATGATGCTTCTTACGATGAATTTGGAAAACAGCTATCTCCTTCAGCTTAAAAAGGCCAGAATTTATATTTCCACAATCTTTATCCTGTCAGGTACCTTCCACTAAATGTAGCACCTTGGCCCAATATAAAGATTGCCTGCTACTTTCCATTTGATTTCTCCTAACATTTGCAATTTGCCTAATACTTTTCCTGGCAACTATCTACTGGGTCCTGGCTTTCCAAAGAAGTTCTGCTCAAGCAACACTGACATTTTTGAAAAACAGGCAAGGAATGATGCCTTACTAAAATAATCCAGCTACCTGTTATTTGAGCAGTTAATGCCTTCACATACTCAGACCAACATGCTAGCAACAGGAGAATTTTTCATCTCTCCTTGCACTAAAAATCTTAGCAAAATCACAGTTCATACAGATTCAGAGCTGAAAACTTACAACTCCTGTCCATACACAGCACAACTGGGATGCTGATAAAGTCTTTCCCTGCAACTAAACTTCTAAGTTTCTATATGCCATGCCAAAAAATCAGAAACTGCTGTCCAAGATCCCACCTTGTGTTTGAAAAGCCCATCAGGCAGTGTGGAAAGCAAGTTTTTGACTTCAAATGCAGAGGAGACAAAAGCCAAATACAAGAAATAGACTAGGAAAAAAAGATAAAAGGAAAAAATAAACCAAAACCAGGAGGTGAGCAAGGTCAGACAAAGGAGCCAATAAGGAAACTGCAGGAAAATTGGCAAGCACTTTCAAAACCAGTGGGATTTAGGATGAAAAGAAAGTAGATCTGCAGAGAAGTTAGGCTGTGGAAGGCACACATGACTGTGGGGTAAGTGTCTGGAATAGTAAAGTCAGTGATGGGACCACACAACACAAGCAGAAAAAGACACATAGTTGATAGGAGGAGGGAGGGAAAGTGGGAGATCAATGGTGCCTGGATTGGGAAGGAAGACATAATAGAGAAGAAGCCAGAAAGAAAACACATTGTATTAACCAGGCAAGGAGACTAAGAAATGAGAAGAGCAAAATAAGAGGAAAAAGTGGGAAGAAATCTCAAGATCTGAGACTAGCTCAGCTGGGGAACCACATGAATGTTAATACAAAGCTACATGACATACTGTTATTTCCCCAATTAGAGAAAAAACCTAAACAAACTTTAGCTTTCTTTAAGGATTTCTTACTCAGCTAAATTACTGCAGCTTAACAAGTGACTGTGAACCAGCCCAACTGCATTTTCACACACACACAAGCTCACAGAAACCAGAAGGTAATTTGAATTAGCTCACCCCTCTTCACTACTGTCTTTCCATGATGCAATTAACTTTTGTGCTTGTTCCAAGCCAGAAGTAGGCATCTGGAAAGCTGCTGTAGCTGATCTCATTCTTAGTTACCTGTTAAGCTGCAGTAACTTAACATGTAAAATAGACTATGAATAACTTGGTAATAAAAAAAGAGCAGAGACTGTAAAGTACATACAGTCATTTATATGGTAGGCCCTTCCTCTCATGGGTTTTTTGTTTTAGTGTTCAATCAGTCAGCTACAACATGCTCGTCTTTGCATTATTTTGCAGAGCTTTCTTTTTTTTCTTCCTTTTTTTTTTTTTTCCTCTTTTTTTTTTTCACTGCAACAACTGAAAACATAAGGGCAAGATCTGTATTGCCATCTGTCAGTCTCCATGGCAGTATTTTAACTGAAATTCAACCTTTACAACACGCTGAGCAGAGCTGCAAAGAAGTTGAAACTTTGGCAAATAAAAAAATTACACTTGTTCTTAATTTGCCCGATTGTGCATTAACACCATTTACATAAGCATTCATCTCTGTAATACAATCTGGAGATACAAACAGCTCAGGAACTCCTTAAAACAAATTATTAGGAAGATTTTTTTTCTTGTTTTAAGTGGCTATTAGGGCAAGTACAGTTTATACTTGGCAGATGGGCACTTTCAATATACTTTCATGGGAATAATAGTACTAGAACTAATTCAGGTTTAGATAGCACCTTTCATCAGCACTTCTCAAACTGCAAAAGCAAAGGCTTCCCTGTGAAAACTTCCATGCTCATTAAAACACCTAGCACAATGCTGCAAAAATTCAGCATATGCTGTCTATGCTGTCTGGCTTCAGACAAAGCTCTGGAACTGACCTCTGGTACAAGAAAAAGTCTTATTAATCTCCAGTGGCAGAAAACTATGCTGGTTCTTCTATAGTAGAAACACAGCTAAAATTTGTATTCCATGGGGGGTTTTGTGATAATGACAGACAAAGACATTTATGACTTAAAACTACACTATCTAGAGATTTAAAATGGGCACATTGCATTGAATATGCAGATACACTTATGCTCACCATCTATCAATGAAATGAAGAATGGCTACTAAGAATTCACTGAAATCCTACAAGTAGTTCAGACAAATTATATTACTAAAAAAACATCACTTAGCACACTTACTTTATAATTAAGATTTACCTGCTGTGTTATTATGAAAAAATAAGAAACTACATGACTGACTAGACTTCACATTTTTAAAATATATTTGGTTGTTAAATTAAAGACTATATTTTTTGAGTCTCTTGCTCCCACCTCTTTAAAATCAGATTCTAGAGAGGATCAGTGTAAAACTTGGTTCTGGATTTCCCCACACTAGTTTCATTAAATGATTTTTCATATTATTTCATGAACAACAACACTGTTTTGCTGTGCAGTGTATTTAATGTCTCTATTCACCTCCACTTAATTACCAAAAGGCATTATGTTTTAACACTGAAGGGCATGGTTTTCCTTTTAGATAATTTTTTTGCTCTTACAAAGACTAAACTGTCTTGCAATTAGCTTTCCTTTTTTTATAAAAAAATGTTTAAAAAAAATATTTTCCTTGGGGTATTTAACTTTGAAAAACAAACTGCTGGAGTTCATAAATTTCCCTGAATTTCTACCCTTCTGCAGTATACCCAAGATCATAAACATGCTCCACTGACTTCATTAAGATAATAATAAGAGAGATAAACAATGCAGTGGTATAATTTAAGAGATTTATAGTCAATTAGAAAACATATTTAACTTGCCTTACTAGCAGCATATCTGAAACTTAAGAAAACCTACCTTGCACATTAAAAAACTGTCAGAATAAGAAAATTCTGCTGCAGAATAGAAACATGCTGGCAACACTGGGGTTGGTTGTTGTTTTGGGGTTTTTTTTAAACACAAATGGGTTGTGATATTGAGGAGCAGTTGTTGAAATAATTTAAGATCCTGAACTTGCACACAATTATTTATAATTACATGTACCCGTGACTAAACCTTACACTTGGGTATTAATTCCTTCAGTTCTATAAATCCTATTTAAAATGTTATATAAATAAAATCTTCAATATTAGATCAAATTTAGAAAGTCATATGCTATTTTTTTTTTAAATTATGAATTTTCCTGACATGAAAATGACAATGAAAGAATTAAACAATTGTTATTTTAAACATAGAATGAAGAATTCCTTTAAACCAAAAAAATTCACTAAAAACAACAACAAACTTTGGGGCAGAGAACAATGATCTATATGAGATACTATTTTGGTGATATTTATGACTACAGGCTATTCTTCAAAAATGCATCTTGTATACAGAGCCCAAGCAGATTTTAAAACCCCCTTTTCTTTCTTTATAATTTGTTTTAAACCTGGAGTAACCTATTTTTGCATTCTTTTTAGAAATACATGTGCATATAATACATCTGGGTACAGATAACACATTTTCTTTAGCTCAACCACAAAAGTCTGACAGAATTTCTTCACTATATTAAAAACCTACCTGATGAGCCAAATCCACCAAGTGCAGAGCCGATAGCTGCTCCTAAAGAGCTGCTACTTCCAAAGCCAAGAGATGTGCTTCCTGGTTGGCCAGGACCATGAGAAAAAAGGGAACTGCTCTGGGAGTTATTGGTCAAAGAGTTACTGCCATAAAATGAGTTAGATTGAAGGCTACTATTTGTTTGCTGTTGCTGTTGTTGTGGCTGGGCACCAAGTGGCCGAAAAAGCCCGTTCGTGGCTCCTGCAAGATTGTTTGCTGTTCCTCCAGCTGAAGCAGCTGCAGCTGTAAAACACATTTTCAATCACAATTACTCTTGCAAACATTATGACTGAAAATGCACTATTCAGATCTATACTCTGCTCCCTTAAACAAGGAGAAATTCACATATTTAAGGACTAAAAGAGACTTCATAGCATCACACAGTCTTAATTACTCAAGGAAATAAAATAATGTAGACAGCTTACACTGTAGATTAAGCAGGGATGTAGAATTGTTAATGTAATTGAGGGAACTGTCAGTGTAAACACTTAAGGTATCACTTTTTACTGAACTGTGCTTTTACATGCAAAGTTGCAGAGTCATTAATTGACTTATTCACCTACTAATACCAGAAGTGAGCACAGCATAGAGAAATAAGCTTGTAGATTAACTTAAAATCCAATTTTTTGAATGGATCAATATAGTGTTCAAATTCTGGGGTTTAATTCAACAAAAACAGTAGCTCTGACTGTAAACCAGGCTTTATCACTAATAAAAAAGAAAGCTAGGGACCTCTGATGCATTAATTCTCCTTTTCTGCTATTCATTCAATAGGGATTTTTTTCTTTGCCACACTTGTTGGGTGAAAATACTGTGAGGAGAAAAGCAAAGCAATACCCCAGAGCACTCCATCATCTCCTGCCAGGCCAAAGCAATGAAATAATTGTTGCTTCTCAGATGTCACCATTTAGGGGACTGATGAGAAGCGCATGTTATAAGCATGGGGAGACAAAAGGGGAAAATGTTCATATCTGGGAAGCAATAACATTTGCAGAAATGTGTTTGGTTATGTATGGGGATAGGACTGTAAATTTTAATTTACAAAAAGGAAAACTACTTCCCTGAGAAATAGCATTATGTTTTAGAGAAAGAGAAGTGACCAAGTAAGAAAGAGAGCATGTATGGTATATCCTTCACAACTACAAAATGTTAGATGAATACAAAAATACTTATCAACCAAAATTACTGTTAAGATTCAGTAGAAAAAGTGGAAGAAACCTCCATGCAGAATCTAATACTTACCTGCTTGTGCTGCTGCAGAACTGATTATAACAGGAGTTGAGGCCACCAATCTGACTGGTGCTCCAAGGCCAGTTCTTGCTCCAGGGCCTACTACTAAGGCACCAGTCTGATCATAATAGGCAGTGGGAGCTAGTACTTGATAGCCTACACAGCACAGAACACAATTAGTAGCATGGATAGTCCCATACATTCAGCATTTCTTCTCTCTTTGAAATATCTGACAACAAGCTACAAGGAGAAAAATGCATTTCTACTATAATGCCTTAGAAGCTCATCTGGCTAGCAAAAAACCCTGACAATAAACCTCATAAAACTGTGGAAAGATCTCATTTCAGAACTAGAACAGCTAAATTTGAAGCTTGTTTTCAAGGTTAACCAAGTATGTTTGTATCACCACTGAAAAAGTAAAGGAACAGCACAACCGGCCACATTCAGATCATTATCAAATCACATCCCTTTAGCAATTTTAGATATTCTACATCTCTCCTGCACTCCTTTACAAATGAAAAAGGTACTGAAATCTGCATCAACTAAATGCAAAGTTGCCAATTCCATACACTGCCTACCCATGCTTAAAAATTCATCTACAGAAACACATTAGGACAGGAATGCTCTTTGTGCAGGAATCCCTTGCACCAGTTTCATATTAAAGAAAAAACCCACAATTTTCATATTAAAGAAAAAAAGACACAATTTAACTCATAGAGTCATAGAATAGTTTGTATTGGAAAGGACCTTAAAGATCATCAAGTTCCAACTCCCCTGCCATAGGCAAGACACCTCCCACTACATCAGGCTGCTCAGTGCCTTGTCCAGCCTCAGACAGTTAAAGAGTTGTAACTGTGAGAGAAAAAGGAGGAGGTATCAAGAAAGGAGAAAAGCAAGTAGAAGGAAGGAAAACAGGATACAAAATATGAAGGGAAGCAAGAGAGACAAAAAAGAGCAAAACAAAATCCTTTTAGAACAAAGGCATAGAATAAATTTTAAAGTTCTGACATACTATAATGAAGTAGGAGAACTGCAATAAGAATCACTAAACTATGGCTAATCTAAGACAATGAAACAATACTTCCTAATTTTTCAATTGACTGCTTCATCTAGCAATAAAAACAAAAACAAGCAGAATTTCAATATTCCTCCCATGTTCAAAAATATACTATTGCTATTAAGAAGAAACTCATTATTGCAAAATTCGTATCTATTGTTGTACATATAAGAACCAAAATTCTGCACAATTTTTTAACACACAGTTCCCATGTATGTTTGAAACTAGGTCTAGAAGTTATCTCTGAAATAAATATGGGCCCTTAATTCCAGGTGAGTACCTCAGCCATCAGACTTCCAAGTCATATTTTCTCATTCTCAGTAGCTAAAAACATCTTTGTAACCCTTTCTGCCTATATGTCTTGCTGCAAAATCGGACCTGGAAATACCATCTGACTACCAGCCTGGTGGCCACATTCTCCCCCACTAAGAAAATCTGAAGATATGAGAGAGACCCAGAACAGGAGGTTAATTATGAAAATGCAGATATTTAGGCTCAATTCACAATTCTGAAGATGACTGCATCTTACTGGTCATGAGCACTGGCCATTACTGTCATTCCAAACCTGTTTGTTGTCACTGTGCACTACTCATTTTACATCCCAGGTGCATCTACCTCCTCTCTCCTACAGTACAGAAAGACTGGTGTCTTTCACAATGTCTCCCTGAAAGTTTGGCTAGCTAAAAACAACCAAAACATGTTCCTACAACTGAATTAGTTAGGAAACCTTCACTCTAAGTGCCATTACCTCTTTCACCTACAGAACTGTGCTGCTCATCCCACCTTTCCCACTAAGAAAGACCACTGTATTCCCAAGGTAGGGAGAAGTGAGAGTGACTGCTGCATGTTTTATAGTTGTTTTGCAGAGAACACAGCACAGAATACTGGAAGATTAGTGACAAACACCACATAAGTTCCTGAATACATTAGCAATGCTTAAGTGGTAGTACCTACATAATTTATACATTTACTCATAGCATGATCAATTGATAATGCCATGTTGCTCCTGCCATTTGTTACTGTCATAATTAACCCCTTTTTCATAACTCAGAATTGGCTAATGCTTACTAGTATTTAATCTGCTTAATCTTCAAATTCTCAAACCTACATATAACACTCCAGATGCAGGCAAAAACCCTGATCATGTATTAACTCCCCTGTGCTTTTCTGACACTAATACACAGCATTTTAGATGCTCAAAGAAGCCCTTTATTCAATGCAAAATACTTGGGAGGGGAAAAAAACCCTACAAGCAAAAACATAATTTACACATTATCACAGAAATTAAATTTACTGGTATTCATATCAATGTAGTTCAATATACCAATTTTAGTTTTTTCTGAAATAATTGACCAAGGTGGCTGATGAACTAAAAAAATTGAAGCAACTCACACTTATTTTTTGCATCACAAAATGCCCAGTTTTTCTTGATGCTTCCTTGCCACTATCTCAGCTGTGATACTTCCCCCAAAACAGGTAATTTAAAATTACTAATAAGAAGCTAGGTCATCAAGCTTCAAAGCACCAGCACCACAGAAGGCTCAAGCTATGTATGAGAACAGATGGGTGCTCGTGTTTCTGATCTCTGAAGACTTTCTCACCGAGAAGATGCAGCCTCAGCTTTCAACTGAAATCTACAAAAATAAGGCAATGTAGGACTATTTGTGAAATGGCTGTGACCTTGCTGAGTGCACCTGCAGCCTGAAAGGTAGAAAATTGTTTGCTTTGACACCAAAAATACAATTTCAGAGAGGTCATCACATCAAATAATGGAAGAACAGCTCCCATCACAAAGTAACTCTGCTTTCCCTTACTTCAAACTTTGCACTCCATCCCAGGAAAGATAAAAAAAAATTTCTCTATTTCTCAGCCTTCCCCCTTTCCAAAGAAAAGATGGTGACTTGCCACATCATCTCTTTAATTCCCTCTCTCCTCCTGTTCCAGTTTTTATTATCACCTCTCTGTGGCTGTGCAATTTCCCCTCCAAATTAACACCTATCAAAGCTCATTTTGGTGCAGTCACATTCAAGCTTGCTGTGGTCCTCCACAACAACCAAAAATCCCAAAACATACTCTCTCCTTCCTAATCAAATCTTTTATTTTAGAATTACTGCTCTATCTACACTTGCTGCCTCTCCATATCAGCGGGCAAGATGAAAGTAAACAATCTGGTTTACCAGAACTATGCTCTGCTGAAATGATTTCTAAGTGGCTCCAAAGCCAGACTCTGAAAACTTTCTGGATTCTTTTCACACAAACTTAAATGTTCTTAAAGAATGGGAGGAAATCTGTTCTCTTGGCTCATGCAGACGATTCTTAGCAATGCTTTTATCCATCCAGTAATATCTTCAGTATCATTCTAGGGATACTTCACACTCTCTTCTCACATTTGGGTATGTAATACCACGAAACTCAGCCCAGATCTCCTAATCCCTTTCCCCTATACAACTTCCCTCCCTTGTCACTTCTCTCAACACAATTTAACAGATGTGACACGTCTTACTGCCAACTCAATTATCTGCCCCTTTTAACACTACCATCCTGACTACTCTCTCTTCCTTCCTCCATTGAGGAGCGAAATCTGCAAAGTCCCTGGGGTTGTCCTCTCCCTGCATGTGGAATATTTATAGCTTCTTCCTTCTCAGTGGTCCCCAGATCCAATTATTTTCCCCTGAAAATACATCTGAGAATTTAATCTGTTTTTCACCTTTCACCTTCCCTCACATGCTGCAGTCTTCAGCCTGCCTAGCTCACCAAAACCTGAACCCACTATGACTTTTGTTTGCTCACAGGAAGACACACACAGCCTCACCTCTGCTCTTCTCCCCTCACAAATGAAACTCAAAACTTAACCAGCACATGCTGCAGACTTTCTACTGCCAGTGCAACCCTGCCTATACTGTAACTCATTGTTAAGTTGGCCACAATCAGATTTGACTTCTGTTTCATACCACCTGGAGACACAGCATACATGACCCACTAAAACATCAGATGTCAAATTCCTCTATGTAATTAAAAAACCCCTGATAGACAGAAATCATTATTTTTAGTATTTGATACTTGTTTTGCAGACAGCTAAGTTTACTTGCTCACCTGGATGCAAAGTGGGAGTCAGTACTAACAGCTTCATCTGCATGAACTTAAGTTGCATCTGATCCAGCCCAGAGGTCTGATGAAGCCTCCACAGGGCCTGAGCTCACTCATCACTAGATACTCAATTTTAGGGTGAACCAAGCAGCTCTGCAGCCCTTGGACATCAACTGCAAGAGGTAGATCTTAACTGAGCACAATGGCTCCTCACACAACTGAGGTCACATGTGGATTCTCAAATTTGGATGATTAAGCCAAGTCCAGCCATCATCTGTTAATGAGGATTGGTTTTATTATAGAATTATAGAACAGTTCAGGTTGGAAGAGACCTTAAAGATCATCGAGTTCCAACCCCCTGCCATAGGCAGGGACACCTCCCACTACATCAGGCTGCTCAGTGCCTTGTCCAGCCTGGCCTTAAACACCTCCAGAGAGGGGGCACCTCTCAAGCCTGTCAAGGTTCCTCTGGATGGCCATTCTGTCAGTCAGTGACTGGATACTCGCTGCTGGTTTAATATCAAGAGTGACACCAGTGGTGTCTTAACACTAACTGCATTTCTGGCTTTGACAGCCAGAGAGGGGGCATCCACAACCTCGCGGGGCAACCTCTTCCAGTGTTTCACTACCCTCACTGTAAAGAATTTCTTTCTTATACCTCGCCTAAATCTACCCCCTTCAAATTTACATCCATTATTTCTAGTCCTCCCATCACAGATCTTATTAAAAAGTCCTACCCCTGCCTTTCTGTAGCCCTCTTCAGGTATTGAGAAGCTACTATGAGGTCCTCCCTGAGCCTTCTCTCCACCAAGCTGAACAACCCCAACTCCTTCAGCCTGTTCTCATAAGGCAGTTGCTCCAGCCCTTTGATCATCTTCGTGGCCTTCCTCTGGACCTGCTCCAACAGCTCAATGTCCTTACATTGAGGACTCCAGAACTGGACACAATACTCCAGAATTAAAAAGGAAACAATCCTGCAAAAATCTCCAGTATTGCTTGTGCATACATTTTTAACACAGAAAATGGTCCAAATAAAAATTGCTAGAGGAATTTCTTATGCTATTAGAATGCTGCATCCGTATTTTAATCCAAATCGACATAAAACTACATAGAACTTTAAGCAGCTTGTCACAAACACAGCAGGATTTCGACAGTATCTAACGATTAATCTGGTATCTAATGACAGCAATATTTATTTAAACTTGCAATAATTCTCTTAATCCCCAGCAAGTACCTACCTGGCATGCCTGTAGCAAGTCCCTGACCAAAAGCCAAAGCTGGATTTGCTGCTGCAGCTGCTGCCAGTGACTCTGCCTGCTGCCCTTGCTGCCCCTGGTTGGGAGTCAGTGGGCGCTGAGTTGCTCCAGCACGCAGAACCTGGGAAAGACCAACAGACACCCTTTCCTTAAGATATCTATTATACACTAAAAAGGTCTAAAACAGTAGGCTTGCATGTTTGATGTTGCTTAGCACTGAATTTATTTTTGGGAATATTCCACCTTACTGATGTCACAGACAGGTAAATACAAAGAATGAAGGAACCAGCTATTTTATTGACAAGTGTGACCCTAAAACATCTGTCCTGCTCTGGACAGCAGAACTCATCTATGTTTCATCAATAGGAATTGGTATAAAGAGAAGAAAAAAAATCTGTAAGATGGATACATTTCTGATCTGCATTATTTATTACTCAAAAACCTGCCCTTTCATGACAAATGCATTTGTTTACATTATTTTCAGGCACTTGAATGGTGCACATCAGAATACTTTAGAGCTTGTAGTAACTTGTCTCAGAAATTAACACGACACTGCCAACAGCACTATAAAAAAATGCACCCACTAAGTTTTAAGAATTCATCTAACACTCTATCACCATGCAACAGAGGCTTGTTTTATTATGTTCTGACAGCTGGGAATCTGACTGAAAAGCAATCTAAATTCTTACAACTACTCTATTCCTCTTAGTTAAAATAATCTTTTCCAGGTTCAAAATGAGAGGGAAATACAGTATCTCACATGCCATTTGTGTAACTTAAGATACTAATTTTACAAAGAAAGTTAAAAAAACCAAAACCCTGAAGAGATTATAGCAGTCCAATTAATTGTCAACACAGTTCAGTCCTAAAAATTGCCAGTACGAGGAAAAAAGACACCTGAACATTAAAGCAGTGATGAAGCTACTCTGGAATTTAAAGGGAACTAAAAGTACTTCCCATATAAAGATTTTTAAGAATGTAATTGAAATTAACAATCTTGCTCACAAAAAAAACATAATAAAATGTTTATATTCATTCAAGCAGAAGATTATTATAAGATTTGGGGTAAAGGTCAGTTGTTTATACTCAAAAGACGATAGAATGTTTTTAGAAACACATCCAGGATAACAATGGCAAATGAAAAATTAAATTTCATTAAGATCTTGTAACAATTGCTTACTCTTCATTTACCAAGACAAAAATTACATGGCACATAATGATAAAGCAATACAATTACTCTATCACAGCAAAATATGTAGTGTAATCTTTCCCAAAGAAGCAATAAAATTGTTGATAACATGTTGACTTCCTTACTTTTTACAGACAAAAATGTGTAAGATTTCATTATCTGGCTAGTTCATAAAAATGCAGAAATTTTTTTTTACAAGCTTTAAAGAAAAAAAAGTATCCTCCTAAAATTACTAAAACATCTCTCTCTTTTTTCATCTCTTTCAGTTAGCTGGTTCTAGATCAGTTTTTGACTTTACAGTAATCTCTGAGTAACTGTACAGACAGCATTCCATAGACATAAAGATAATGGCACAGCAACCTGGATTGAAGGGGTTATTTTTAATGGTTTGTTGATTTTTAAAATTGGGACTGCAAAAGTATGCAGTGAACACACTTTTAAAGATAATAATTATAATAAAAGTTATAATTTTTAATATTAATTTATTATTTAATACAGTACATCAAAATTACTTAATTTTTTTTCTGGAAGCTGAACATCATACACTGAAAATTCTGAGATAAGGTTCTACATAAACATCTCCTTTTTATGAAGAACATACCGGTTGCTGTCCCTGTTGTGCCTGTGAAGCTGCTTGCTGATTTGCTGTGGTATTTGCTGCTGCAGCTTGCTGCTGAAATAAATTGGCTGGATACACCCCCCATGGAACACCATAATACTGAGGTGGAACCACAGCAGGACCTAAAACCAGAAAAACATGATTATTCCATCTACTGAAGCTAGTTAAAAATAATTGTTTGTATAGTTTGTAGCATCCCTCATTGATCTACCTTCTAAATGCCAAAACTGAAATCAGTATTAAAAAGAAATTAATTCCCATACTATCCAGCATGATACAGGAATACAAATTGGTTTATTTAAAAGATTCACATCCAACCATACCTCTTCCATGAAAAAATAAATATCCTTTTGAGAATCAGACTGCAAAATACTTTAATTAATCAAAGCTTATATACCAACGAACATCTAAAATCAGCTCCCAGAGTTGAAAAATAGATTATTTCAGATGACTGGAGAATGAACCAAATTCATTCTCCTGAGAGTGATACACCAAAACTTTGATGATGTGTTATCCTTCCTTTCTGTGTGCTTTCTTCGCTTATAAACATCACTATTGCTGTAGCCTCCCCTGCCTACAACCACAGTCTTCAGAGTGGGGACACTTAGTTCTTCCAGCCTACTGACAGAGAACCCACAGAAAAATAAGTTTGATCATTCAGTTGTACACATCTGTGCATACACTGTTATATAGAGACAAATTACAGCTCTTTCTATTCCTCTACTGTGAAATCAGCAACTAAAGATACAGGTTTTTTTTCTAGAATGTCATACTCAGGTCTGAACATTAGCTTGGACAATCAGTAGCACTTTTCACAGTGCTATCCATTAACTTTTTAAAATATCTTCCTGGGATTGGGGTTTATCTGTTGTCTGGAGACCATCTTTATTTTCATGCTCACTGGGAATAAGAAAGCCTGGAATTAGAAAATTAATGCACCAAGTAAAAACATACAAGGCTAGCCATTTCATCCACTGAAAATACTGGTATTGCATGAAACCATAAGAGACATAAAGGAATTCTTTACAGTGAGGGTGGTGAAACAATGGAAGAGGTTGCCCAGAGAGGTTGTGGATGCCCCCCTCTCTGGAGTTGCTCAAGACCAGGCTGGACAAGGCAGTGAGCCTGATGTAGTGGGAGGTGTCCCTGCCTATGGCAGGGGGGTTGGGACTTAATGATCTTTAAGGTCCCTTCCAACCCAAACTATGCTATGATTCTAAGAGTAAATATTTTTTAGAACAGATGAAAGCAAAAATTGTTGCACATAAAATCCAATACAAAGAAATAGCAAGAATATAAGAGAAACCACATCCCTTTATGTTCTAGTGAAAATTTTCCAAACAGCAGGATTCATCTTTCTACAAGTCCCTCCTTCCTAAAAATACTTTTACTGAAAAAAAAATCCCACCAGGATAAATTTAATCTGTTTTTCTAATTTCATTCAGTAAAATTATCAAGACAATCACTAGAAAGTGCTCAGTTACCTGCTAGGGTAGCTGCTGCAGCTAATCCAGCTGCAGTGTATGGGTCAGTACCTGGAGGAGCAGCACTGATAATGTATGGGTTTGGCACAAAAGCAGCTGGAGCCAAGCCTGCTGAGAATACGCCTGCTACAGTAATAAACAGAGTTTAATTGTAGCTAACATACTTTGCAAGCATCATCATATTCAAACCAATCAAATCACAAAGCATATCTGTTCAAATCAGAACTGCTTGTACTTTGGAAGTTCCCAAGAAGTACACCATTATAAAAATCAACACTTCCATAGATAGATAACTTCTCAGATGTATCTATCCATTCTTACATAGAAGGGATTGTTCAAAGTGGAATTTACCCTGCCCAACTTCAGCTATTTATAAGTTCCATTAGTCTCACAATTACAGCTGTATCAAACAAATCATCTACTGCCTCAAGTGAATCAGGCAGGGAGAATGAATCACCTGCAAGTGATACAAATCTCTTTTCATTATCAACAGAGAAAAAAAAAATCTAACCTGGTAGTTTAAATCAGACACCTGGCTTTTAAACAACCAGCTATGAGATGCTAGTCTTACTTTCCAGAATCCAAATGTAATGTAAGGATTGTAATGGAAGGAGGCAAGTGAAGCAACTCACTCATCACACAAAGCATCACTACCCACAGTTTTCCCTGTCAGCTGGATTCATGGATTTGCTCCAACAGTGAGGTAGCAACTACTCCAGCAAGCACAATACATCAAACTATGATTTTCTTCTCACATAGGAGGCTTCTTGCTAATTTTCATTTACAGGCTTATCACAAGAGGCTGCATTTCAATGGGGCAAGATGCAGCTGCTCAGTCAGCACTTTAGAGAGTGTAAGGACTCCCCCACAACCTTCTAAGTCAAAGACAGAGCTTGGGGACAGATTAACATCTCAATCTGCCATGCTTATAGCCCTAGGAGTGCATTAGTTAGCTACATAATACTTAAGAGTTGCCACTTTTAAACCACAGATCCATGTCTGAACAAACCTCAATCAGACTAAATAAGCTGGTGGGAAAAATTAACCGTAACTTTATTGGAGGAGAACATGGACACATCTCTTTGGAAATGCTGCTTTCTATTTCTGTCTGCCCTTCTGATTCTGACAACTTTTTTCCTCTCCCAGAAGGACGAGAGGTGTGCACACCTCAACAGCCTGGTGGTGAGGGAGGGAAGGGCAGGAGGAATCTTTATACCCAGCCTAGTGTCAGAATTTGAAGTACAGCCTTCCTTAAATATGGAAATGCTTTTACGTGTGCTCCAAACTCACTCACCCCAGCTTCCTCATAGAGGGAGATAAAACTGCTGTCATCAAAATACAGCCTCCTTGTTGATTTGCCAGCACAATGAGAGATTTAGACATTAACTCACTGAATTGCTTTAAAGGGATGGAAAAAAATGCTTACTAAAGATTAATTCCATCACAAAGAAAGGTACCCAGGAGAATAAAGAGCTATCTGTTTAAAAGTTGTCATTATGAAGAAGGAATTAATCAACACAGAAGTCCGATTTCAAAATTCTACTGTACAACCATTTTCAACTTGATTATCAAAAAAGCTAAATAATGCAAATAAATAAAAGAATTGCTCATTTTTGTTATTTTAATATTTTTTCCATCACTCAAGAAGCAAGGCTTTTTTAATCTTTCATCAAAACTCTACTTTCTGCTATATGAGCAGAAATTCATAGAACAAAAAACATTCATTAAGGACAGGACAGTCTTATGCATTCATTCTAAGCAGTCTTCAGGAGAACTGCTTAATCTGAATTAGAATACCACAGGTAAAACTGCAAGGGTGACACCAAAGCAATCCACTTCTGCAAGGGATTCCTGCTGAACTTCACAAAAACCTCACCTATGTGTGGCTGCTGAGCTGCAGCCAGTGCGTATTGCTGCTGCTGGGCTGCTGTTAACTGCTGAACAGTCAGAGCATTAGTCCTCTGGAAAAGCTAGTGGGAAAAGAAAAAAAAAATCAGTTTACATAAATCAGGGATACAGTATACTGGGATTTACTCAGAAAAAAAGTATTTTAAACTAAGCTTCTATCCTAGTAAGCTACTAAACTAGACAATTATGGAGCAGTATTTTCTAAATTTAATATATTTCTTTTTGCCTAAGGCACAGTCAAAACAAAATTGATCCACTTTGAATGGGAGACATAATATTAAATAAACTGGAACAGGCTGCCCTGAGAGGTTGTGGGTGCACCTTCCCTGGAAGAGTTTAAGGCCAGGCAAACTGGTCTAGTGGGAAGTGTTCCTGCCCATGGCAGGGGGATGGAACTAGGTGATCTTTGAAGGTCCCTCCCAACCTAAAACATCCTATAAAGGTATTCTAATCTAAGTGATTGACCAATTTGGCTTTTTTTTCCAAGTTCAGTACTAACCTGCTGCTGAGAATTGTAGTCAAAGAGTCCTACAGTAGCTCCTGAAGAGTCCATTTGTACCTGATTGCCAGGATAGTCAAACTGCAGAGAATCAAGACCAACTTGTTCCATGGCATCTAGATTCTGATTTTCTGGATTTGAAAATTCTTCTACCAGTGGCTTGTGGGCGGTAGGATTGGGAAGTGGACCTAATCCTTCTGTGGTGCTGGGATTGGGGCCCAATCGTTCAGCTACTTCTGTTGGGGAGGCTTGTCGACTTCCAGGGGTACGACTGTTTAGAAGAAATTTAAGATGAGACTCTTCAGTCTTAAATAAAGCTGTCCACGGACAGAATATTTTTATTTCAGAAGGATCTCAGAACTCAGAGACTTTACAAAGGGAAGTGACAGACTGATTTTTACAATTTTAACCAGCATGCATTGATAGCTCAAGATAAAGAAGACATTTCATTTCAAAGCATAATTTTATTTATTTTTTTACATTTCAAGACTATGCAGCTCTTCAAATACCTAAGAAAAAACAAACTAATCTTTGAAGCTGCTTTGAATGGAATGAACTGTTGTCACCTGTAACTTTTGGGATGGCTCTTTACTGCATTTTGGAAGCGACAGGAATTATTAGAAAGCGTACCAGAGAAATAGCAAAGAAGAAAAGGAAATGGCTAGTGGATCTCAAGCAAGGGAAGAGAGACAATAAAACCTCAACTGAGGAGGACAAACAGACAATACAGGAAGTATCTTTTGCACCTCAAATGCAAATTGTGCATTTTCTACCTTAAGAAAAATGAAGCAGTAACTGCCTCATTTGACTACAACATTGCATTTCCTATGCTACACCAGATGATTGGTCAGGGGAAAAAAGCACTTACACTGATTCAATCTCAGTTTCCTTTAGAATAAATGCAGCCAGTTTTTCCAGAATAAAATCTATAGGATGGAGTGAAACCTAAGTGTTGGATTTCTGTTGACAGTAAGAAATACAGAGCTAGAAATCCTTTACTGTGCCAAACCCATGAAAATTCAGTTTCCAAAAAAGAAGGGCAGGTGGCAACTGAGATGTAGACACCTGCACTTATGCTTCTCTAGGTGCACTCTACTGTTTAAAATTCCACCAGAAGGGATGAAATATCATTGACTGTGCCTAGACAGTGACTCAACTTTCCCACCAGTCAGGAGGTGTTTACTTTATGGCAAAAGCTGAATTGTTCTCTCACCTCCACCAGCTGTACTCTGCTGACTACAGAAGAATGTCTGCACACCTACAAACATCTACAGGAAAATGCCTGAAGTGAGATGTCAACAGATTCATGGACTAAACAGATTTCCAGTCCTAAATTTGGTTAGATTTTGAGTATCTTGATTTCTCCACCTCTTGTGTCAGGCCACACTGCTTAGAGTACCAGTTTTTACTGGCAAAAATTGGAGTCAGGTACTCAGCAGGAGCTGTGTGAGAGAACCTACAATCCCTAGACAACATTATTATGTTGTCAGAACTCAATAATTCTATGTTGTTTTCCAGAAAACATATCACTTCCAGTTATGTTTGCTTTATTTGTGGAAATTGGACTTAAATACAAAATAAACCACGTTTATCCCAGCAGGACACTGTCAGACCAGGATGGGTGTATTGCTCATTCTAGAACAGTGTCACAACCTTAGGGCTATCTGCTCTCCTCCCTCTTCAGGGCTCCAAGGCTGAAGAATTTGCTTCCTCCCTGAAGTCTCACTGAAGATTAATGAAATCTGCTAGTACTTATGTATTTGCTGATATCAGCTCCAAAGACTGCACTGCAAGAAAGTAATCTTTCTCCACAGCATTGTATGATCTATTACTTTGGACTAAATACTTCAGAGATAAAGCAGTTACAGTAGTTGGTTTTTTTTGGAATATAACAACCAACTTACAGATGATCATCTAGTACACAGTGCCTACCATCTCAATTTCTTAGCTATCTCCTGTTTCTTGCTCAACATACAGAACTTTATTTCAAGCCATGTAATAATTCCTTATTCTTCCCAAGTGACAAGCAGTATCGACAAAGTGAAGAACAGAAGGAAAAAAGGCAGTTATTTCAGCACGTTTTAGCTTAAAAAAAGCTGTAAGTACAATAAAAACATGAGGAAAATAGGACAAAGTTTCTTTGTTTACCTAATATAGGTTGCTCCTTACATTGGTGCTGTTCTGTTGCTATAGTTAAAGTTGTGTCAATACTTCAATTATAAACCTGTGTTTGGAGGACTTTACACCACCACTTTATGCAGCCCATTTCTGCTAGATGGCCTTGTTTTTATTTTATTTTTGAGAAGTTTACTGGCTTTGGATGCTTTTTTTGCACTTCTAAATTATCTCTCTTTGAATAATACAAAGGTTACTTTGCAAACAACTTTTTGAAAGCTGGAATAGGTACTGGTAATGAAAAGCAGGACAAAATTTAATTTGTGCTTTCTACACATGATATTGTTGGTAAGTGTTTATGGTGCATATTGCATCATGCATCCAAAAGGAGCTATTCTGAGCTCTCTCAACAAGTCAAAATTTATATTCTTTCCAATACTACACCTTGAAAAATAGATTTGAAGAATCCCTCCTTAGCCTCAGGTAAATACATTTTTTTAAAGGGTAGGCAATGCTTACATATGGGATTCAAAGATCCATTTTAATATTATTGTTCAATTATGATCTCATGAAACCACAACTATTCGGTCACATTCATCACATTGATTCAAATTTATGAGCAGCACTCTAGTTATCCCATCTTGCTAATTCTTCTGTATGACAGTTACAAATTCATCAGTCACTCAAAAACAAAGATCAGTCCTTTAAAAATACCCAATTTAAAATGCAGTTTAGTATTTGGAATAAAACAGGCTGGCTGTGCTGTCACGTAAAAGTTCAGTTCAAAAGCTCAAGCTTAGTCCAATTTTATTTTTCCCTAAGAAAACCACCCAACAACAACTATATACTACACTGTGAATAGGTGACAACTTAGTTATGTGAATAGGAAAATACATTGTCTCTCCTTAGAAAAAATAAATGGCTTCTACAAAGACTTCTGTGGGGAACTAATTGTGTTAGGCTGTGGCATCCACTAGCAAAACCAGAAGGAAAATTAAAACTTTGTAGGACTTACTCTCTACAACAACAATCAGATGCAACAGTTATAGTATTAGAAAAAAGCAGAGAGAGACAGAAAGGAATTGAGTTTGAAATTAAAAGGGTTAAAGTTTTCATCCCTCTTTAATTCATCACATTATGAAGGTACCCATTTACTTGAATTATTATAATAACATGAATTTGTCTCATGAAAAGTGACACACACATTAATGACACTTTAAGAAACATGTGGCACAGCGGGAAAGGGAGAACGTGAAGTAGGAAGAATCAGTCTGCAGCTGGGTAATGTTTAAAGCTGACACACAAACCAGAACTGTAATAAAGCCCTTAAGAGACATGCTTGTCTTCTTGAGAAACAGTTAAAAGCTTACTTAAAATCTTTGCAATCGGCATCCATTCCATTTGGCAAACCTCTGCCATTTATTTTAGTAACATCCTCATCATCTCCTTGTTTAAGATCTCTGCTTTTGTCCTCCTCAAATGGAGAAGCCTTGCCTTTCTGATCTCCTTTCTCAGGTCCATCTGTTTCAGCATCTCTAGTGCCCTGAGGAAAAAGAATCTGTTTGATTCTGAGTATTGAACAGAACACAATAGGAGCACCACAAGGTGACCTAATTCTACACTACAGTGCACGTAAACAATACATACACTTTGTTTTCAATGAAATTGCATTTGGGGAGTAACTTGGTCATCAAGTTACAACCACATGCAATTAGTAACTGCCAAAATGTGAAAAGGAATGCCAAGATTTATAATGGAAGAGCTAACTCAACCTTAACTATAGCGGTGCTGTCAAAGCAGTAACACTTCGAATGAGACAAAGTTTATTTTATACAATTAAAATATCTAGTACAGAACAAACCCACATTGAAACGGAGTAGGAAGCTCTAGAATAAAGCCCATTACACATTTTGAATCAAGCTATTATCAATCTTTTTCCAATCTTTACTTAAAGGTATTAGGAAACTTTTTTTTTTTTTAAATTTAGTCAAGATTCCCAAACTACTTTTCTCCTCCGCCCCTCCAATCAAGGAAGACAGATAATCTAATTATACACACTTCCTTCTAAAGAGAAGGATTAAAAAAAAGGAAAAATGGACAAAACAGGATAAAATATATAACCATATGACATAGTAAGATCTTACTAGGCAAGCTTCACATACACACATACACTGCATTACTTACAAAAGCTCCTTTCCTAAACCGGGAATCCAATTTATCAGCTGGAGAGGAACTTAACACATATTCTACCATGCTCACTCCAAGGCCACCACTTTCTGATCTTGGAGACAATACAGCATTTACTTCACTGTTTCCATGAAAACCCTGTCCAGGCTTTCTCTGTACCATAATAGGTTGGGACATAGAATGGTCTGTTAAGAAAAAAATAAATAAAACTATTTTATTCTTTTTAAAATATGACATGTAGTGTTTCTGCATTTCAATATTAAACAAGACCAAAGTGAAATTAAATAAAACCCACCAAATCCTAGTTTCAGAAATGTTTTTGCCACACAACTGTTAAAGCAGTACACATTTCCACAAGTAAAGGATAATAAAATTTAATAGGCAACTAAAGTACTAAAGTATTAGTTTATTTTTAAATAACTTTTAGTCAACATGACTGATTTTTCCATACGTATACATCAATCACTTACGAGGAGTTCCCCATGCAGTCTCTCTCCACTCATCACCAAGGAATATCCCTTTTTGTCCATCTTTTGCTGAATCATCAGGTTCCCAAAACTTTTTGGCAGGTAAAAGCTGTTTCAAAAGAGAATTCAGTTTTATTTAAAATATTATGATAAATGGCCAAAAAAAGGAGCAGTACTATTAAGAGGATATGAAAGTAAATAATTTCATACACTCAAGTCAGCACATGTGCTGTGGAATAATTATAAGCACTGAGAAACCACGTTCTCCTACTGAAGCTGATGTTGTATAAAGAAACTGCTCAGATGACCACAATGAGACTGAGATTCTGAAGTTATGGGGAGACTTATAGAAAATAGCTAATCAAATTTGAATTACAGAACAGCATCACCAAGTGTCAACCAAACAAACTTCAGAAGCACCAGGATCTCACAAATACATGTCAAATACAAGTTCAAATGTGCCTGGCTGAGATGAGAGCTATGAGAAACACAACACTGAAGGTGCCACAACCTAATGCCACCATGTCAGGACAAAACAGATATGAGTACTGTCTTAGGTGCCACAAAACAAGCATCACTTTAAAAGTATGTTTAACCTGAAATCAGAAAATTCCACCATCAGACAGGTGTTCAGACAACAAATGCATGCAATTTTAGAGCAGAACATGCTGTAGTACTGGTCTTGATTTCCCAACTCATTTGTAGGATTTCCAACAAAGAAATCCACTGGCAGAAAGCAGGGATAAACCTCATTGCAAAAATACAGGTGTTCTGGGGGAAGTTTATTCTTATTAATGAGGTTTTTTTTTTCTTTAGATTTACTTCAGTTTGTTGATTTTTTGGGTATTTTAACTACATAGCTGCAAATACACAAGCAGATACATTCAATAGATTGCAATCTTCATGTACTCTGCACAGAAAGGATATAGAACATCTTTAAACAGATAACACAAAGCATCATCCTTATCAAGTGCCTCAATTTGAACTATGCTACTGAAGATTAGATTTGCAGTAAAAATTTCCATTAAAATTTCTATAGAGAGGCCTCTCAAATATTTAAATAAAAGGGATTTTATTAAGTTCACAATTTTACACCTTCCTGAGGGCCTGCAATTTAGATTTAATTATTTTTTTATCAACGACATATATCATATTCTCTGTTCTTTAAAAGGGATGTTTTAGGTACTAAATTGTCATATAAATGAGCAACCTTACCAGCTGTCAACTATCTTGTGGAACTCAAAAAAAAAACAAAAAAAAACCAACTGTGTTTCTCTTTAACAGACAAGAAAAAATCCCACGTAATAAGTTCTAACAAAAAAGACTTGATAAAGAAGTCATCATCACAAATTTATACAAGCAAATAAAATCATGCTTTACCTTTTGGTAACAAGCATTTTGGGTCAGTATTTCTGGCATTTAATCCAACAGAAAAGAAACTTTCCAAAGATAAATCTGATCCTAATTCAATAAAAATGGAAAGAGATTGCCGTGTTTCTGACTAAGCTCTTCCAACTTTATACTAAAAGGTCTCTTTATCAGTATCAGCAGTGATCCCTGTTATCATCTGTCAGATGAACAAAGCCCTTTTCTAGCCAGGGATAATAACCAATTATGCGAAAGCTGCTTTTTATCCAGCTCTCTGATAAGTAACTGCACAGTCACAACCACTGGGTCTCGAATTTAGGAATGCTTTTATTTACTTATTTTTAAGATCAGAAATTACTTCCATAGAGACAGCTGCATTTTCTCTTAAGTTTTCAACCCACTAGTTAATACACTATCCCTAAAAATAAGTTTGTGTGTGCTCTTATACTGTAAGTTTCTACAGGAATATACATTATTAAAAAAAAATTATAAGCTATATATTCTGTTTGGCAACTAATTTTATAATAATCCTTGTATTAGGTCATAGAATCATAGAATAGTTTGGGTTGGAAGGGACCTTAAAGATCACCAAGCTCCAACCGCCCTGCCATGGGCAGGGACACCTCCCACTACATCAGGCTGCTCAGTGCCTTGCCCAGCCTGGCCTTAAACCCCTCCAGGGATTGAGGAGGCATCCACAACCTCTCTGGGCAACCTGTTCCATTGCTTCACCACCTTCTCGAAAAAGAATTTTTTTTTCTTTTATCTAGCCTGAATCTACCCCCTTCCAATTTACATCCATTATTTCTAGTCCTCCCATCACATATCTTATTAAAAAGTCCTACCCTTTTCATATAAAATAGATATAATAGGTAACACTTTCTGTCATACTAAAGGTCCTGAATATTGGTGTGTTTGCCCCAGATTGTTGAACAACAGAGGCCTAGAGAAGAGAAGCAGCACCAAGTATGAGTACTTCTTCAGAACATTATCATGACCTTAAGGGTCATGGTAGTTTCTAGGAGCCAGAAGCTTTATCTGTGCTTAAACCAATCTAACAGCTAAAATTTTTAGGAGACATTTAGAGAAAGACGCCTGCAGTACAACAGATCTCCTGCTAATGTAATTTTGGTCTGTTTCTTTACAGAATAAATTAACAAAGAATTGCAAGACAGAAACAGACCAAAGAAAGTGTACGTCTGGCTCACGTTCTGCTGTGCCTTTCCTGACAATGATTGATAGCGGGCTCCATCTAATTGCAGCTCAGACAGAGAGCTCAACAGAAGGATTTCCAGCACACAATATCTCCACAATGTGTTGTGGTACAGTGAAAACAGATTTCATACTGTACTCCTTTATAGGGAAACATGGAAGAGATAGTTGCTTAACAACTCACAGACAGTCCTGATTTTAACAGTAAGCCTTAACAGCCTACTAATGTCAAGTATTGATTAATGATCAGGAAAAAATGGACCAAGAAGGATTGGAATTATTAAAAAGAAACTAATTTCATTAAAGAGAAAAATCTATCCAGGGAGAGAAAACGAGGAAGAGAACAACTTCCCAATAGATGGAAGCTGATTTGACACGACCTCCATTTCATGAGTTTCAAAGGAGACAGAGGGCAGCACCTACAAACATACAACTATCAGTTCTAGCTAACAGTTATGAAGACTTTTTCCTCCAATATTTTAAGTTATAATTTTAAAAGAAAACTAAAATAGACACAGAATCAATTCCAGAAGTACTTTATCATTGTGTAATACATTAAGAAAACTACTAAGCCAGCCTAGCTACAAGAGCTTGTATTATACCTCAAGATATCTGCAAAACAATAACCTAATCAGTGCAGGGTTACAAAATAGTATCAACTTCTGATGTTGTATCACTGTAGGAGAACTCTGGCTTTTTATGAGGATTTTATGCCTTTTTTTTTTTTTTTAAACCACTTCACAGATCCATAGAATACCACTAAAACCATAATCATGCAGAAATATTTCCCTCTGAGAAAACATAAAATGAAGATCTATATGAATAAACCTACATACCTCAGTTTAATACCCAGGAATTTGTCCCACCCTTCACTTTTATCAGTCTTTCAGAGCACTTCATGGGTGGCAAAAGAACAAATGAACTTCACCCATCCACTCTGAGACCTCTTGAGGTCCTCCCCAACTCAATGCATTCTATGATGCTGCTGGTACTAGCATAGATACTTACACCTTTACTTTTCAAAAGGGAGTTTAAAGAGCAGAGGGGGAGAGGGAGAAAACAAGCACATCCAATGTGGCCACTCAGTTTCCAAAAGAAAAGGGCTTCTTCTACTGCTTTTTCAAATAAGAGATGGCTCAAGAAAGCCAACTGATCAGTTAAAGGCTTCATCAAAGTGGAAAAAAAAAAATCAAGGAAGAATAGCCACGTCACGCACAGGAACATTCATGGCATTTGTTTTTTATCAGTGACACACTGTTCCTAAACATCATACAGTTCTATCACCATTTTAAAAAGTTGAGCTGAAATATTGAGTTATCAACTGAATTAAGTAAATCCAGCAAGACAAAAGGATCAATATTTGAAATCTTAGCTCAACATAAATTTATTTCATTACCAGGTCCTGTCAGGGTAAGTAACTAATGCATGACAATTACTTTCTGAACAGTTCAGAGAACTGCTTTTGAAGGTGCTAAGTCATTCTCCATGAGCTTAATCCCCTCCCTCCCCCTCAAAGTACATAAATATAAAAAAAGAAACCAAAGCAGGGCTTCACCCTTGTCAAAACCTTCTTTTAAGGAGTAATTATCAGTAGGAAAAAAAAATTACCACACATTTCTGCTGGGGCATGTGAGTTTCACTTTTTCTGGAGCCAAAGCTTTTCCAGATCCCTAACTCCTTGGCTTCTCACAGGTAGTAAGCAATCTTTGCACCAGCTTACACATAGTGACTATGAAAATATGTCCCATTAGGCAGAATTGCATAAACTCAAAATTACCCTGTTGCTTCCACAAGAGTAACAGTCAACCAGTAAGACTGACAAAGTAACACAGTAGATATAGGCCAACAATCATCCCAGTGTTCTCTCAAAGTACTAGGTTTATCTTCACATTAGAGCAGAAATTTTCAGCTGTCAGAAAAATAAATTTGGTCTTAAGAGAAGATCTTTGCCTCCTGTTCTCAGACTGATCAACACTTCCAAACCACCAACTGGATTTTCAGCTCTCAATAATTACCTCTCCCATTCCCCGAGGTTCTAGGGCAAGAGCTTGAAACTCATGATTCATCTCATCCACAGATCGAACCTGGAGGGGGAAAAAACAGAAAAGCAATCTGTTAGTCAAGTGTATGTTCTAAAGCAGAGTTTATAATACTCCCCAAGATTTCTAACAACTGAAAGAGCACACAAAATTTGCTACTCAACCAAGCTTGAACATGAGTTTAGAAATTAACAGATATCCAACTTAATGACCATGCTGATATAACAACATGTAAGAAATTCCAAGAGACTTAGAAATTTTATCTTCCTATATTCATATGGATATCACTTGTTATGGAAACGGTGACCATCATTATACTTGCAACAAATGCAAAGAAGTGAAATTAAATAAAGATTTGGACATAAAATATCCCTCAGCAAGGAGATGAGCCATGGAGCACAATGTTCCCAAGTATACTTGGCTGCAAACAAAATCTCAGAAGATGGGTCACAAAACCTATCAGCAACATGTTGCTTTTAAAAACCAGTAACTGACTGTATCATCACAATTTCTTGTGCTTTCCTGCAGGAAAAAGCACTTTTCCTTCCCTGTGTGCTGTCTTTTTATGTTTGTTGTAAATCTGAAAGGTGTATTACTACAGCAGGAATTGTTGCTGCAACAAAACACCTTCTTTTCCAGCACATGCAGACACTAGGTGCATTCTTTCCTGAGAAAACAGTTTCCACAAGGAATTCTCAAAGTCATGACAAGCTCAGAAAAGCAAATAAAAAAGGGAGATTCAGAGTTGTTTCTCCCCTTCTCTCTCAACAGTGAGACAAAGCAGTGTAAAATGGTAAAGTTATTCAAGTTCAAAGTAAAATTAAAGTTTCCCTCCAATATAACAGTAACTCCTCTCTTGACAAGTTAATTTCACCAAATGAAGCCATCTGTTTATATTAACAAATAATACAAAATTCAATTATTCCATACAGTTGATAGAACATTAAGATCACTTTTTTAACAATACTCTAATACTAGGCAAAGAAACAGCCTTATGCTTCTAATATTCTGTCACAAGTATCTTTCCCAATTTGCTTAGCACAAAATGCTCTATTCTCAAAATATGGTAACTGCCCCACAACCACTGTCAGCCATTAGTTTCAAATCATAGAATCACCCTTTCTCAAGTTGAGTATCTCTGGATTTGTACTGTACTTCCTATAGAGGAAGCAATTAAGCAGCTCAAAGAAATATTCCCTCAGAAAGAACAATCCTCTGCTTAATATGGATTCTGAAATAGATTTCCAACAATTTCAGCAAGCAACTGAAAAGTAAATTCAGTTTCAGAGGGACTATGGGGAAGTGGAGTGGGTGGAAGGGGGATCAGCATGTTGACCATTCTTTTAGTGATGCTGACATATGAGTCAATCAAGTTGATTTTATTGCTTTAAAAACTAAAAGCAGGTTTTCATATAACCTTAAAGAAGCCAAAGGTATTTTTTTCAAATCAATTAAACAGATTATTTATAATCTACACAAAAGAAGCTCTTTTTCAAATAGCTTGAAAGGCTAATCCAATCCTTGTACATGCATATAGGAAAACTACCTGTAGAAGAGGAATCATTTAGGAAGAAAAAATGGAATTTCAAATTTTGAAGACTTCTGAATTTGATTATTACAGTTTCTGAAAACAGAATTTCTTCTATAGCTGATTAAGAGAGTTGATTGTTTTACCATAAGCCGCTCTCCATCATGAAGACACACATGTTAGCTTCAGTTATAATTAACCAGAAAATTAGAAACTTCAGTTAGAATTATCTGTTATATTTTCTCTGATTCCATGCCAACATTAATCTAATCCATGCACTCCAGAAATAAGGGGTTTTTTACCATATACTGCTTACCTCAAATTCAGAATATTCAAAAAGTAATTTCTCTATTTTGTCCCAGAAATCAAAGAAAGGCCTATGAAACACACTGCTCAAAGTTTACAATTATCTCCCGTGTTTGGCTGATTACTTTTTTTTTCTTGGTTGTTCCGTTTGGTTTTTTTTCTCACCCACAATTGCTCTGAAGATTCCTCTTCCCCATTTACCACCTACCTGCTTTTGGGATTAGTTGTTAGATCTAATCTTGCTTTTGAGGAGCTGAATGGTAACGAGCCTTTCCAACTAAGACAAGCTGGCAACAGTTCCACATTTCTGATACACATCACATCATTCTACAGGGCCCCCAAATTATACACAAATGGATACTATACAATGTGTAACAATTCCTCACACGCTGCCATTAAACAGAACTATTTAAAGCATACCTGTGAACTTTTCCCCTTTGACACAGATAAGAAATTCTGAACTTTTTCCTGTTCCACTAAAACTGAATACAACTTACCAGCAGCATGTATTAGCTAATTAGTTAATGCTGTAATGAAATTCTAAACAGAGTAAAAATAACTTTTTATTAAACTGTTCCCAAAATTTACACTTTCCTGTCTCCTCCTGAAATTCACAAAATAATATTTAATATTTTAAATCTAGTGCCTAAACTTTGTCAAAAATTTCTAGTAAGATCAGTAATTTTACTTCACTACTACATCACACCATGCCCACCAGACAATCCTCAGCACTGAATGTTGCAACATTACAGCCAGTAATTTGAGCCAATAATCCACCTGAGCACATCGAGGAAGCTCTTGATGGTCCTTTCATCCTTACTCCAACAGCATTTACCCTCCCCCTGCAATGAAATTGGACATCATCAAGTTTGATTCCTCCTTTCTACAAGCATGAAAATTTCATCAAATGGGCCACCTGGACTACCTGAAAATCTCACAGGATAGACCAATAGATTTCACACAGAGAAAGCTAAGAGGAGACCTTGGTCTAGAGCAAGGCAGAGTGGGGGGTATCTGCTCAGCAGCAGCCAGATAATACACCAGTAACTTGAAATCATGTCCTGACATAGAATCATAGAATAGTTTGGGTTGGAAGGGACCTTAAGGATGATCGAGTTCCAACCCCCTTGCCATAGGCAGGGACACCTTCCACTACATCAGGCTGCTCAGTGCCTTGTCCAGCCTGGCCTTAAACACCTCCAGAGAGGGGGCATCCACAACCTCTCTGGGCAACCTCTCCCAGTGTTTCACCACCCTCACTGTAAAGAATTTCTTTCTTATATCTAGCCTGAACCTACCCCCTTCCAATTTACATCCATTATTTCTAGTTCTCCCATCACATATCTTATTAAAAAGTCCTACCCCTGCCTTTCTGTAGGCCCCCTTCAGGTATTGGTACTGAGAAACTACAATGAGGCTTCTTTCCACCAAGCTGAACAACCCCAACTCCTTCAGCCTGTCTTCATAAGGCAGTTGCTCCAGCCCTTTGACCATCTTCATGGCCCTATTCTGGACCTGCTCCAACAGCTGAATGTCCTTCTTATGTTGAGGGCTCCAGAACTGTTTTGATCTACTGGTCAAGCCAAAACTGACATAACTCAGTACATAATTCAGGAGGAAGACCATTGACTGGATAGTCCATGTAGGGGTACCACAAGGAATACTGCTTAAAATACTACAGATTTCCAGAATCCAGACATCTAGATCCACAGATGAATACTCTCCCCATTAATACAGAACCCTACCAGACTTTTGCATTTTCTTGCAAATGTGAAGATCCCTCCCTCCACTGAAAAGTGGTGGAGAAAATAATTACAATACAACAAAAATAAGACAACTTTGTTCTATATATTAGAATTAGTTAAGTTAGCTAATTAGAGAGAGCAGTAAAGACTTCTGCATGAACAAATTCCTGACCTCATCTGTTGCCTCCCATGTGAATGCCCTAATGAAGAAGGGACATTTTGACACTGAAGTTATGGTACAAGGCCATAAATTTGACACAAACCACATGGCAATTAGTGTAGTGTGACTGGAAAGAAAAGGAAGTTTCTGTTCAAACTGCAAACACTCAAGCCTTTATTCTGCTGTTCTGCTTCAGAGCAGAACACCTCTTGAGCAGTTTTCTACAGAGATTTTCTGCAGCATTTAACTTTATATGTATTTTAGAAGCTTATGGCAGAGACTTAGAATTATCAGCATGCTTAAAACTAACTTATGAACCCTAAAATGGCTTCATTTTAGAACATAATAGATAGTTAAAACATAGTTTTGTAAAACCATACCAGGCACTTCACTACATATACAAAAAGCCCATTCAACATTTTGGATGGGTAGCCAGCAATAAAAATAGTATTTTAATACAAACTAAAACATTTCACAGAAATCTGTTACCTTCATAACAAAGGACAAAAAGAGAAAACTATATAACAATCACAGAACCATAGCATGGTCAGGGTTGGAAGGGACCTTAAAGATCATCTAGTTCAACCCCCCTGCCATGGGCAAGGACACCTCCCACTAGACCAGGTTGCTCAATGCCTCATACAGCCTGGGGTGAAACACTTCCAAGAGAGGGGGCATCCACAACCTCTCTGGGCAACCTGTTCCCATAAAGAACTTCCTTTCTTATAGCCAGCCTAAATCTACCCTCTTCCAATTTGTATTCATTACTCCTAAAACAATCCGAAACTGCAAATCCCCAAACCTCCACTATCAAATACTACACTTCAAATCCAGATATCTCCTCAGGAGAATATTTCAACAAATTACCTACTATTTCCTTATTTTAGTTTATAAGTCAATCAGTAGAACATTTGGATAAAAAAAGCTGCTCATCAGCTAAAAAGGTCACTACTGAGCTATGTTTTACACACAAGTCAGTTACAAAATTCTACATATTTTGTGTAACACTTTAAGAAAACAAGGCATTTGTTGGATTAAAGCTGCCTTTGGCCAGATACATGTTTCCATACCTCAACGGAGCATTAAGAAGCCAAAGGTTCACTCACTGGTTAATTAAGTTGCTGCTCCTAAGAGATTAAATGCAGTGTTTTGAAAAGAGGAAACGTTTTTGAGTACTGCATGAACATTGATGCAACTTCAGACCTAACTAATTGCTCCAAAGGAGAGCAGTCCAAATTCCTTAAGCAGTTAGAATAAACAAGACGTTAGGCATTTCTGGGAGAACATTTAAGCAACCAATTTTATGTTCTAATATAACCTTCATGGTTATAATCCCCAATGTGTCTTTCCCCATAAAGTATTTAAACCATCTTTATCGCATTAAAATACAGTGTTCTAAAATCAACTCGGACTTTTTGCAGGCAAGTAATTCCTCAGTCTCTGTGTTTTAGGCTTCTCAAGTCATATCCTGAGATCAAGCTATACTTTTGTACTACATGACTCTGAATACATTCAGATGTTTTAACAAAAACAAATTTAGTTACTCAACTCAGTTGGCTGGGCTCAGCAACTACCCTGGATCTTAATGTTCTTGTAGTGTATTTCCTTGTGAAGTTTCTACTGAAAGTCTGAGAAGCAATCCTTACAGAGCTGAGGGCACCAACACTGAAAAAATTCAAACTAGAAGATTTCAAGTGAGGGTTTCTTTCTGAAGCACACAGCAAGGGGGCAGGAGGATAAAATATATACGCTCAGCAAAAGGACTGGACAGCCTGCTGGAAAAAAGCCAAGTCACACAGGGGAAAGGTGATAAGGGCTGCCAGTTGTATACATAACACTGGCCCAATGTTTTTCTTGCTTTCTTTCCAGTAGGAACATCAATAACCTGGAAGCATGCACAGGAAAAAAAGAAATTCCTAGACCTTCATCAAGAGTACATAAATAAAAACATGTACATATATTTTTCATGTATACATATATATGTGTGCGTTTTTCACACAATGTATTTAATTATATACACATATAGCTACATATATGTATATAATGGTTAGATCAGATGATCTAACAGGTCCCTTCCAACTGTCCATAGACAACTCTATGCTGGCAACCAGGTCACAAGTAGCTGGAAGTTTCAAAATACAGGCCTACTTGCACATTCCCTGCCAAGAATGCATTCAAATCAAGCAGAACAGGACAAAACCTTCCATGAAGAAAAGCAGAGGAAAATGAAGCACATGTTGCACTTGTTTCAGAGCTATGGGATGGTTCAGGAACCTTGGGTTCTGTTCTCAACTACAGAATGGAATGTTCTTTAAGAAACAGGTAACTGCACACGCTCCCCCTAAACATGAAATCTTCCACCATGCAAGAAACTTATCTCTTCCTTGCACAGGTTTTCACAGTGTCTTCACACACAACAAGCTCAGACTTCTTTCTAGGAGTGGCAGCAATGTTTAGCACATGCTTCTTCTGAATTACTGTCACGCATTCTCAACGCTCAGCCTCTTAATCCCCACAATCAAATACAGGTAGAACTACCAGCCTTGCATAAATTAATCATATTGTGTCTGTACTGAAAGCAGATTTAGTAACTATGTGTAACAGTTACACCATTATTGAAGAGATAAAGTGATATATTCCAACGTAAGTAGGGCATATAAGTTAAACTAAATAACATGTTCTCAAATTCTTTTAATCTTGTAGAAATTATCCAAGCAAAAGAGTTTCTAAGAAATGAAGGGAACTGGAAATCAGGGTGACCGATGATACAGAGGGTTGTAAAATATAAGTCTAGAGAAGAGATAGATTAAGTTTATATGTAAATTAAAAAAGTTATCTATAGTTTTACAAAGTAGAAGAAAAATCATATAAAATCTCATCCAATGACAGGTCTTGGTAAATAAGATATCAAATTAAAAAAATTTATCAAGCAAATTAATAAAATAATATTTATCCATACATTTCCAGCTTATTTAAATGGACTACAAAAGGTAATTCTTCAAAAAACAGAGCTGACTGCTCCTTTAATGCTTGTAAACCAAACTGAAGAACCATCTTTCATACAAGAGAAAGCCTATAGGTTTGATCTTCACTTTGAAATAGTTGAGCTGTAACCTAATCCCATCCAGTTTGGTGAGACTTGTAACCTACCCCCTACCATGCTCTTTAAACAGGTGTGTATTTATTCTACATCTCTCACTCCCATGGTCCTGCATAAACACACCACAAACCAAAAAAAACAGAAAATAAATTCAGAAGCTTGCAAACAAAGCTGGGAAATTAAAACTGAATCACAGTTCTTGTTTAAACATGCTCAATATTTAATTAGTGCCTATTATTTTAGTATGAGCACATTACAAATGTCTTTTTTCCTAGTTCTAAAAATCCACACTTTTCTTCATGAGCTAGCTGGCTTAAGTTGGTTTTGTTTCTTATTAAGTTGGCTAGCATCACCTGCCTATACCAAAGTAGCAAGTACTACTAGTGATGTCACAGAAGTTTAGGGGAATTCATGAGAAGTTTCTAACCTTCATTGTTCCACTCCACACTCAAAGGTTTTATGACTAATAACACAGTATAGCAATTTCTATGAGGAAGTTTGACATTAATATGCTGCATTGCTATTTTGAGACATAACACTTCTCTGTTTCATCATTAGCTTGTATTCAAAAACTTTATTTAGTAAGGTAAAAAACTTAGCAAAAAACTCCAGCATTCTCCAGACATTATGTCAAAAAAACCAGCCAACTTTGCCTCTTCTAAAGATGGAAACTATATGTTTCAACCCAAAATTTATCTATTCACCAGGAGGAACTAGAGACCATTTATCTCATATTGCAATGATTAATAAAACATGCAATATTCATTCTAATAGGACTTCAACAAGTCTCTCTAAAATGTGTTAACAAAATTAGAACATTTAGAATGCAGAGGCCTAGAATCAAGAAAAAATTTCCATAAATTAACTTTCTATATGGCAACCAAGAGTTTGTTTTTTGCTGATGTGCTTTCTTAGGAATATCTAAATTATTTTCACTTTGCTACCAGAGAATCCAAACCAGAACACTGTCAAAGTAAAATAAAGGCTTTAAATTTTTGTTTCAAAAAACAGTGGTTTTTTTCAAACTCTGCCTTAAAAATAAAGACTTCAAGGAAACCCATTGAACATAACCAATTTAAAGGCAATATAATTTGCACCAAGAAAAAGATACTGCATATATGTACCCACATACCAAGAAAAAGACAGTGCACGCCACCCACTCATTAGAAATGGAGCTGAGGAAATTACAGAAGTAACACTGACAGAACTTTCAGGAAAGAGATTTATTCTGTGCTACTGTAGCACTCATACCAAAAAAGTTCTTCTCACCCCAGCAACTCTGAATACACAGCAATCCCCTTCCTCAGAGCCTGCTGGCTAAAGCAGATGCATTTGGATTAGTTTTCCAAGAACAGAAGATGCAAGAAGTGAAGTCTCAGAAGTTTCTAGTGTCATGACTTCTCCCTTGTAGTCTAGTATCCTTTGCACAGGCTCTGTTGTTGCTTTCTCCTTCAGCATGCAGGAGGAAAACATACCAACATGGTCTGGCTCTACCCAGACTGAGTGCTAAAACCAGGGATGAAGAACCTGAACTACAGTTTTTAGGCAATGAATTGAATCATGGGTAGAACAAAGAAGAAACTCAAAATTTTTAGACTCCTCACTCCACAGTCAAAATGCGTTTTTTTGAAAGAGCTGCAGAGAAAACACACAACTTCTGTACCACCAGCATAAACCAGCAGAAAACAACCTCAAAGTTTCAAATATATAGCAGTCCAATTCCAAATTTACCTTTAAACTCTACATAACACCTCAAGGGCAGAGAACAGAAAAGCATATTTCTTTTCATGGTTTTTTTACAAGAACTACTATATAGAAGTATATATGCTTTCTAATTTGCCTATAGAAGGAGAAGGGACACTTAGAGAAATTGCTGTTATCAATTTTTTTCAGCTGTTTTCTAAGGATGTTCTCATTGGAGAGGGACACACAATATGGGTACTGAAACTAACCACAGAATGCCTGAAAATTGAAGAAAACAGCCAACTGTTTAAAAAAAAAGCCCACAAAGAGACTACTTTAATTCAATAAGCCTCATTTCTAATTCAGTAAAAGCAATAGCTTAGCCTTGGACATTAATATCTCATTAAGTGTTGGCCAGCATAGCCCTTCAAAGGAAATAAAAAGAAATCTAAAATCACACCAAAGACTTCATACCAATGACAATTAAGTTACTGGAAATAAAGTAGGCTATTTACAATTCAAATTAAAAGTAATAATAGCCCTGTAACAGAAATTAGTTCAAAGACTCGTTAATACATCTGCATTATTACGTATTTAAAGCAAAAATCTTCAACCTTTTCACTTAAGAGACAAATTTAAAAGTACTCATGTGTAAAGGCAGCTATCAGCAGTACATCAAGAGCAGAATTAAGGGTGGGCAGAAGCATTAGCTATGCACACAGAAAATTTTTAATTACCATCAGCAAAATAAAGAAAAACTTCTGATTAGATGTCTAAATTCCAGGTTATTCATTCTCATCCAAAATTAGATAACCTCCTAAACTATTTACCCAACTGTCTGCCCCTCCCCACTTCTCTTCACAAACTTATATATTACTTTGCTTGGCTACCTATGAGTTCTAATCTCACATTCTATGATTTTAAGTGTTCACTAAGGAGAAAAAGGTTCTATGTAGCTACTAGTTACCTTCATAAAGATACCCAAGGGCCCTCATCAGCCTGCTTTTAATGCAAACTGTCTGCAGGCTTAGAATGTAGTCTTTTTCACACTGCTTTATTGTAGTGAGTGTGAAAAAGACTACATTGTAAACCTTCAGACAAGAACTTAGATTAAGCATAATATTGACACAAATTTAATTTTCTTTTGACACCTTGAAATAGACAATTAAGTGAACGAGAAAATATGAAGAAATATACTGTAAACACAGTGCCGGTATGACTACATGCAGCTTTCTCCCCAATCTAGGACATTATTCTGGATGTCTGTGTAGAAACTCTTCTGGAATGTCTAAAACATGCTTCACCTTTGGGGAAAAACTCCACAACCACATAAAAATCATATTTGGAACAAAGACTCATTTACAATGTCACCTAGAACTTGGAGCACATGGGAATAAAGTGCAAAGAAACTTCAAGTGGCTCTGTTAGCAGCCAGCCAGGTCACAGAATCATAGAATAGTTTGGGTTGGAAGGGACCTGCCCCATCCTTGCAGTCTGATAGCACATAGACATTATCATCTGTACCTCCTGAGGTGACTGTCATACAGTCACAGTGAGGACTCCATGGCTACCCAGTGCTCTGATATGTTGCCATGCCCTTGCTGAACACACACACTCTGTAATGGGGCTATGCTGCTCCCACAGCAATAGAATCATAGAATAATTGGGGTTGGAAGGGACCTTAAAGATTATCGAGTTCCAACCCCCCTGCCATAGGCAGGGACACCTCCCACTACATCAGGTTGCTCAGTGCCTTGTCCAGCCTGGCCTTAAACACCGCCAGAGAGGGGACATCTACAACCTCTCTGGGCAACCTGTTCTGTGTCAGGCTCCAAGGTACGGCTTCCAGGTCATGTTACTTCTTGAAACAGTGCTACTGCTCACATTTAAACTACTGACAATGACTCCTTCTAGATCTGAATTAATGCAGCACAAGCATGCAGGAGAACTGATCTATATGGTAATCAAAGATACTGCAAAGCTGACCACATGCTGTTTGTTTTGGTGTAGTACAAAATCAGAGTCTCCCTGTGCTAATGATTTAAGGACTCTGCTTCAAATAGCTCTCAGGATAAGCATAATTCAAAGACGTACAAGGAAAACTAAACTAGTAAAATAGAGACACAAAACCATACACAAACACCGGGTATTGGGAGACATTAAGGCAGGTTAAAATGCATGGGCTAACTCAAGGAGTATGTCAGAAAGGATGAAAAATTAAAGGCAGACTCCAAAAAAATCTAAAGGCAGCACAAACACGCTTGTGAATGTACTTAACAAAGACATAACTAATTTTACAATCCACAAAGAGGGGGTAGCAGTTCACAGCTTGACAGCACAGCAGACAATGTGCAGTGGGTGGGAATTGGCCAAGCATTTTAAGAGCTGAAACTACCAGCTGCAGTCAGAAATGTTGGTGAAAAGGTCAGAAACTATGTAGATGCATCAACACAGTAAATGTTAAGGAGTGATTAAGGAAGAGACTCTCAGAACAGAAGTACATGGAATTAACTTGTTTGAACAAGTCGGGTAGGTGATCACAATTACTCTCCTTGTCAGAGATCACAGAATGATTTAGGTCAGAAGACAGGGCAGGAACACTTCCCACCAGAGCAAGTTGCTCAAAGCCCCATCCAGCCTGGCCTTGAGCACTGCCAGCAATGATCCATCCACCCACAACCTCTTGGCAACCTGTTCCAGTGTCTCATTAGCCTCACAGTAAAAAAATTTTTTCAAGTATCTAATCTAAATCTCCCCTATTTCAGTTCTAAACATTGCCCCTCATCCTGAGGAGACACATCTCTGCAAAGATTCTTTCTCCATCTTTCTTGTAGATCCTTTTCAGGTACTAGAAAGATAGTTTAAGATCACCACTGAGCCTTCTCTTCTCCAGACTGAACAATCCCAACTCTCTCAGCCCATAGGAAAGGTGCTCCAGCACCCTGATCGTCCTTGTGGTCCTCCACTGGTCCCACTCCAAGAGATCTATGTCCCTCCAGTACTAGGGCCTCCAGATGACAGTTAACATTTCAAACATTACATGCTTGTAACTACTTAAACTGCAAACCAAGCATCTGCAAAATTTAATTTGCCTCCATCTAGGGAAGTGATTTAAAATGTATCACAGGAAAGTTCTCTTTCGGTTGAACTACATGAAAACACCCTGCAGGATGTCTGAAAATACTCTTTTTTAGCTATTTCAAATCCAAGAGAGGAGGAAACCAGACAAATTAACTCTTTCCAGCCATATCTGCGGCTACAGCTAAGTTGCAAGCAGTTAATAAGGTAATACTTCAAGTATGCAGGCTACATGAGATAAAGGTTTTGCTAAACACACAAAAAGCCACAATACTAAAATTCTCCTGAAATCTTATGATACTTCCTCCAAATTACACTGAACTGGTATGATGAAAATAATCTCACCAAGAACTTAAAAGTTTTTATAACAGGGCATGCAACATTTTCCAGAAGGGGAACCAAATGCCCATCCTCAGCTCCTCTCTAGCCCCAACAGAAAATCCTTCCAGTTTAAAGATTTCTTTTCCCTGTTTGTGAAGCTTGAAGTTTTTCTAATTTGCAATTTTGAGAAACTCTGCTAAAATTATGTATCTGACATTCATAATTTGGGATTGTAGTTAAGTGTAACCAAACACTACGGTTATTAATTGAAAAAAATAGCAAAATAAAAAATTAAAACCAGTACAAACTTAAACACAGACAACACAACAGCAGTTAGAACCTGTTGACATCAGAAATAGACATTAAGCATCCTCAGAACAGCCTCAAATGGGTATTAACTTTACAGGGAGATGGAGTAATCTATCAGCTAAGATAAAACTTGAGCTTTTACTATGACTGACTAGCAACAAAAGGAAAACTATGTGCTGCTCAGTTGCTTAGCACCCAAAAGATTAAAGCATCACTTCATGAAACTTATTTTGAAAGCGCTTTATAATAGTTAAATGTGACAACTGTATTTTTAAATTTAAATAAAATTTGCAAACAAAGTTTGGAAAACAAAAATGATGGACTGCAAGATTACTCAGATTACTAGGGTCAGTTTCAAGTAGACTCCATAAAAGAACTAATGACTCAGGAAATGCAACTCCCACTGTAAGGTCAGGAGACAGATGATGTTGTTCCCAATTTGAATGATGAGATGATGTTCATTGTTCCAAGGGACTGGATACAAGACTGTGAGGTCTCATATGGGAAAATTATTTCCCAATTTCCATTGCACAAACATATTAGCATATCTTATTTGAACAACAAACAAAATCTTATTGTCTGAAATCAAGGCAATTTCTTTTGCTAGAAGTTTTCTATTTTACCCTGAGGCAATAACATTAAGCATTTGCACATTTTATTAGTTTAATAACATCCACACATTTTCTCTCAGCTATACTAATTCTAATAGATCCCCACAGAAGTCATGTTGAATACTTGCAAAACCTGATACACAAGAGCTTCTCCTCCGTATCACCTAAGTGCTAAAAAGCTCTTGAACTCAGCAAGACTCCTCCTTTGTTCCCTCCATCCTCTCTGCCAAAAAGGATTTTTATTTGTTTCAGCAGCTATTCACAAAACATCTCCAGAAGTTTGTAAATTCTAACACAAATTAGTTACAGCAACTGCAGTCTCTGCAAAGACACAGTCTATCTTCTTTATAGCACCACTGTCCTTGCATGCTTTGAAAAGGCTGCTACAATCACAGCATCTCTCTGGCATTCTTCTGGTTATCGACTCTTGCTCCTTCTGAATCCCATACAGGCTCTGGTAGAACTATCAGAAGGACTCTCATGTTTTCACTATCAGTTTTTCCCTTTACCGGAGGTAAAGACTGCAGAAACAGAGAGCAACATAATAAAATTCATAATCCGATGTATTATCTTAAACTGCTGAAGTACCTTTGCCATGAGGGAGGGAAGCAGATAAGGCCAACAAGGGATAAGACAGGACAAATAGCTTGGGCCATATCACACTGCTGTAGCTCTTTGCTTCAGAGCACACAGGAAGAAGACAGCCAAGAAACACATCCTAAGCTTCCCGAAATACTCATCTCCATGACGCCAAATACTTGCTGATGACCAAGCTTTTGTATCTTAGACAATTCTTCATTACAGAAGTGACGTGAATTAACAAAAACAGATCACTAACCTGTCCACAGCCACATGGGGATAACAAAAAAGATGATGCCACAGTGGATAGTGATATTCCTCAGATGCTGTGCTACTAAACAGACCAAAGTGTTTTTTTGGTCTTGAGGATAAGAAAAAAATACATCAAAAACCCAAGTGAATTGGATTTTATCCTTAGTTCACTACCCATTACAACTCTCTTCAATATTAAGTTCAACAGAGTAAGATGAGTAAGACCCGGGCACGGTCATTCCTTGATTAATAAATTTACAGAATCATAGAATAGTTTGGGTTGGAAGGGACCTTAAAGATTATCGAGTTCCAAACCCCCCTGCCATAGGCAGGGACACCTCCCACTACATCAGGCTGTTCAAGCTGGACAAGGGTCCAGCCTGGCCTTAAACACCTCCAGAGAGGGAGCACCTCTCAAGCCTGTCAAGGTCCCTCTGGATGGCCATTCTGTCAGTCGGTGTTAGTATCANCAGTCGGTGACTGGATACTCACTGCTGGTTTAATATCAAGAGTGACACCAGTGATGTCTAACACTACTGTATTTCTGGCTTTGACAGCTTGTGCTGGGGAGCTACACACACTCATTACCTGAGTGTCCAAAGACTTTTGGATATCATCTCTCATGCAAATGAGTGCTCCTCTAGCCTTTGCCCACCATTAGGATACCAATTACAGAATCACAGAATGGTT
>VZTY01032248.1:0-10759 GCA_013400935.1 Turnix velox
ATTCTATGATTCAATGATTTATATATCTACATCGGTCAAGAACCACCCCACGTATCAGTATAAGCTGGGGANGGGGAAAAGGACCGGGGGTCCTGGTGACCGACCTGTTAGAGAGCAGTGTAGGGGAAAGGGACCTGGGGGTCCTGGTGGACAGTAAGAAGAGCATGAACCAGAAATGTGCCCTTGTGGCCAAGAAGGCCAATTGCATTCTAGGGTGTATTAGAAGGGGTGCATTCAGTAGGTGGAGAGAGGTTCTCCCTCTCGGTGAGACCACATCTGGAGTGTTGTGTCCAGTTCTGGGGCACTCAGTCCAAGAAGGATAGGAAACTGCTTCAGAGAGAACAGCATAGAGCAACAAAGATGATGAAGGGATTGGAGCATCTCTGTTATGAGGAATGGCTGAGGGAGCTGGGTCTCTTTAACTTGGAGGAGACTGAGGGGTGATCTCATTAATGTCTATAAATATGTAAAGGGTGAGTGTTAGGAGTATGGAGGCAGGCTCTTCTTAGTGACTTCAAATGATAGGACAAGGGGAAATGGGTACAAGCTGAAACATGAAAGGTTCCAAAGAAGTGTAAGAAAAACTTTTTCACAATGAGGGTGATAGAACACTGAACAGGCTGACCAGAGAGGGTATGGAGTCTCCTTCTCTGGAGACATTCAAAACCTGTTTGGATGCCTTCCTGTGTGTGACCTGGGGTCTGAGTGTTCCTGCTCTGGCAGGGGGTTTGGACTAGATGATCTCTTGATGTCCCTTCCAATCCCTGATATTCTGTGATTCTGTGTTATTTGATTCCGTTCATTTCTGCATGCCTCACATTAATATGCTATTTGCACTTGTCCAAACCATTGCATAGCAGGATTACATATAACTTCCCTGAAGGAACAACTTTTAAAAGTCTGTGCTATTCATGCTCCATGCATGGATAACTAATATACCGAGTCAGAGACTTCTAATACTGAAATCGTGAATGTCTGCTCAGATGAGTACAGGGTCGAAGTGGAAACAAGTAATTCTCGAGTTGCAGCTTTCCTAAAGCCCTCGAAGAAGCTCTGCAGGTGAGAGAAGCACCTCTGCAGTGAGGCCACCAAGGTGTGAGGAAGGAAGGACCCCTGGTGGACATCTGCTCCTCATCCTCCCACCCACTTCATCCACTCAGAGACATTTTGGGTTACCCCAGGAATATGGATATTTTTCTTAACCTTATGGAAAGGTGTCACTAGTCTTCAGACTCTTTATTCAAATACAAGATTCCACATGTCCTTGCAATGATCTCTTTCTTAGTGAAACTTCAGAAGTATGAATAAATCACAACAACCTTTTGGCCTCCTATATTTTCTTCATTAATAATGATATTTACTCACACCTGACAGACACAACAGCTGAACATACTGAGAAGCCCACAACACTAGGTACTGTATAAGTGGGCAGTATAACCTGTCTCCCCACTCAAAGAAGCCTTTAGTAACTGTAAACACATCTCTCTTGTATTTTATCATCTATCCCTCCTTTGCAGGGGGTTGTGGCCCCATCACTTCCTCATGGTAGGTGTATCTTCCCCTTGTTGCTCTGCTCCATGCCTTTCTCCCCACTGTGCCCTTGCACTCAAGCCCAGCCCAGGAGATGTCACGGAGCAGCAGCCACATGGGAACAAGCTTTGTGAACAAGAGATGGTAACAGCAAGCATCACTAATCAGAAACCTTGAGCTGTTAGTATAGCAGATGGAATTTCTTAGCAGAGGGAGCACTGTGAGAGGCAGACTGGTTCTAGGCAGGGAACAGTGAAGGAGCTGAGGAACACTGAAAGGGCTTTTGAGCTGAGGCTCTTGTCCCTGACACTGCAGCCATGCCTTATGCCTGGCCTTGTAGCCCACTGATCTTGACCTTGTCTCATAGACTGACCTCATTCTGTGGCTGGTCCTCACGTGGAGTTCCCAGCTGAGCCTGCTGCACCCCAGGGCTCCCCCACCAGGCTCACAGAGGCTTGTGTCTATAAGGAGGGTCTGCCCAGCCTTCTCATTCCCCTGGGCTACCCACGTAGCTGCTGGAGTAACACAGTATAATGTCAGGGCATTGGGCTCCACTGTGTGAAACTGAAGTCCCTGGGGGATGGAGTAGTGAAAAGTTTCATCCTGGTGGGAGCACCAAGCAATGCAACAAATACACTGGAGTGAGAAAAGTTGGCAGAATCACTGTGGGACACAAAAGGGAATCATGAAGGTTTACAGACAGATCAAGGCAGAGAAAGGCTGACAACATCAGGAACCCAACTACAGTGATAGTCATAAGGGCATCTCTGCTTCCTGTCAAGGAGCATCTTATTCCCTGTCAAGAAGAGGTTTTTTTGTAGACCTTAGCATTTGGATCCTCTTTAAGAAGAAGGTTTTGTACCTCACAGCTTTTAGCTTTCAAGAAACAGGCAACATAAAGCCCCCATCGATATTTAAAGAGATGTGGCAGAATGTGGCTGCTGGAAGCTGCTAGAAAGGACAAGTAGACACGAGGGGCAGATGCTAGCAGTGGATCAGCTAACAAACTGGTAACAGTCCTTTCCCACCAGCAGCTTTCAAATAGTAGTTTACTATTACTGCATATTTATAGAAAGCCATATCATTGTATAATAGCTCTGGAAACTGTATAAAATCTAAGTCTGAACACATTTTAACCCTCACAGTAAATACTGGGAAGTGGCTAGAAAAGGAACAGCTCTTTTAGAAGGAAGTGCACATATGAGGAGACTGCAAGAATATGGAAGTCAGATGCTTGATCAGGAAGTGAGCAATCATTTTAATTATCAGTACTCATAGTATTACTGATGCCTACAAGAATATGCAAGAGCTTTCCAGCAATTCCTGCAAAAGAGAAGAAAAAGCATGGAAGCTGTTGTCCTCTTCAACAGATCAGTCATATGTGGGGAGGGCATCAAGCAGCACGATCAAGTGAAGAGATACAGATTATACCAATAATTAATCACTTCAAGCCTAATAGGCCAATGGACAAAGATTCTTCCTTCTCCTAATCTGGATGACATTTTTAAAATCCAGTGACACACTGGAGGGAAAAGATGGTTCAACAGTAGACCACTACACAAGAATTTGGGGGATTTCTATTTATTTTGCTGCTCTGAAACAGGTATTTTATGGGCCAAGAAATGTGTTACTTGAAAGCATGAAATCTCACCTCTGCCTTGAAATCATAGTGAAGTTGACATCTAAATTTCTTTAAGGATCTTGAAAGGGAGTTGTTTTTCTGTCTCTACCACAACCTTGCTCCTGGGAGTACGGAAGAGGAACTTCCCTGTTGAACAGAGCCAGCTCAGATGGAGACAGCCAATGCCTTTAGAAACAGTAGAAATCCGTTGAAAAGGAAAAAATGATGCATAGCTATCAGATGCTACCTAAACTACTCACCTCAAGCTAATTTATAGCAGGCAGATTGCTATTTACCAAACATCGCCTTCTCTGGCCATCAGGGAAGACTGTCAGTTTTGTTCTGTTCGATATGGGACATTCAGCAGGGATAAAGGTCTTCATGTACGATTTGCCAGTCAGTGCTTGCTCCTGCAGAGCTTGTGCCTTGAGATGCTGCTGGAATTGCTACAAAGGGGGAAACTGAATTCTGTAATATTTGCTCCTCTGACTCACATGGCAACAAAATCCATTAAAGTGCAAAAGTATTGGAGCTCAGCAGAAGCTGAGGATTTCTTCAGGGTTAAGAAATACTAGGACTTTTTAAATAGGACTCCATCAGGCGAGGGGTGGTCAGCAGGGATAGGGAGGTGATTGTCCCACTCTACTCAGCTCTTGTGAGGCTCCATCTGGAGTACTGTGTCCCAGGTGTGGAGCCCTCAGTACAAAAAAGACATAGAGATTTTGGAAAGGGTCCAGAGGAGGGCCACAAAGATGATCAGGGGGCTGGAGCACCAGCCCCTGTCTGGATAGTAGGAACTGCTATCTGCAGAGGTCTAAGCAGCCACGGCAGCCCAAAAGGAGACTGGAGGCAAGCCACCAGTCTCCTCCGACCTAACACAGCGAGAGCAGTGGAGCCGTTGTCCCGCGGGCTAGTGACTCTGTTCATGCCAAAAACACATCTTTCTTCGCGCTAGGACGGAGAATGAAGCCGCTCAGCCCCGGCTCACGGGTAGCTCGGGGCTGCGCCGTCCTCTCATCCCCTCCCCGCGGCCACTCTGGCGCCTCACCTCACCCTCCCACTCACCCTCAGGGCCGTCGAGAAGCTACCGTCGGGGAAACACCGTTCCCTTCCGCCGCCCCGGGCATCACCTTGGACTCCCGTCTTCCCCTGCCTGCACCGGCCGGATCTGACCAAGGCGCGGAAAGCCGCCGGGGAAACGGACCCGCTCTTCGACGGAGACGCCTCGAAGCGGGCGGCATCGCCCCCCTCCGACAGCGGCGAGAAACGGCTCCTCCCTGGGCACGGCCACTGCTGCTTTTGGGGTGGTGGTCTGGGGTTCTTTAATTCACCAGTTTGTATTCATCAGTGACTTGGATGAGGGGCTAGAGTGAACTCTCAGCAAGTTTGCTGGTGGCATCAAGCTGGGAGAAGAGGCTGACACGGTAGAAGGCTGTGCTGCCTCCAGTGAGACCTGGACAGGCTGGAGAGTTGGGCGGGGAGAAATACAATGAAATAGAACAAGGACAAGTTTAGGGTCCTACATGTGGCCAACAACAACCCCAAGTATCAGTATAAGCTGGGATCCCACCTGTTAGAGAGTAGGGGGACCTGGGGGTCCTGATGGACACAGTAGGATGACCATGAGGCTCTTGTGGCCAAAAAGGTCAATGGTTTCCTGGGGTGTATTAGAAGGGATGTAGTCAGTAGATCGAGAGAGGTTCTCCTCCCCCTCTACTCCGCCCTGACGATACCACATCTGGAGTATTGTGTCCAGTAATGGGGCCCTCAGTTGAAGAAGGACAGGGAACTGCTTGAGAGAGTCCAGCACAGAGCAACACAGAGATGCTGAAGGGATTGAAGCATCTCCCTTCTGCGGAAAGGCTGAGGCTGAGGGAGGAGAGGAGACTGAGGAGTGACCTCATTAACGTTTATAAATATGTAAAGGGTGAGTGACAGGAGGATGGAGGCTGGCTCTTCTCAATTACCTCCAATGATAGGACTTAAGACTACGGGTGCAAGCTGGAACACAGGAGTTTCCACAGAAATCTGAGGAAGAACTTTTTCACAGTAAGGGTGAGAGGACACTGGAGGGTGAGAGGACACTGGAACATGTTGCAGTGCATCCCAGAGAGGTTGTGGAGTCTCCTTCTCTGGAGACATTCAAAACCTGTCCGGATGCCTTCCTGTGTGACCTGGGGTCTGGGTGTTCCTGCTCTGGCAGGGGGATTGGACTAGATGATCTCTTGAAGTCCCTTCCAATCCCTGACATTCTGTGATCATATTAAATTTTAAATTGCTGCAATGTTTTCCCCTCCCCTCCCTTTCCGGAATTTCTCCTCTCTTCTTCACGGTCGGTTGAGATTTCATAAGTCTGATGCAATCTTTTCCTCGTGATTTTTTTACCCATTGTCCTGTCATGACTGATTAATGGGAGCACAAAGTCATGGTCTGTGCTGGTGGCTGGCAGTGCATGGTCCCAGGCCAGTGGGGTAATAGTGGGGTGGGCAAGGAGCAGATTAGATCAACCCCAGGTGGAACAAATTGCTTTGAAAGATCACCAGAGATCTTGAGAAGGAGGTTAGATGATAATCAAAATGTGTATAGGTGGAAAAAATCCTACCTGGAGCAGGGTTTAACACAAGTTATTTTGAGATGCATTCAAGCCCTGTTTTTCACAACTCCAATGATACAGCATGTTATTCATGTGTTACAAACCAGTATGTTGAGGTTTTAAACAAAAAAGCCCACACTTCCCCCCCCCGGTGAGTAAAATTGCCCTCTTCCTCCCAGAAATAATGATAAAGTATTTCATTTATAAGAACAGTCCTTAATCAAAACTGGAATTAAAATGGATTTCAAGATATTTCTGTCTACCATTTTGAGCAGAACTTCAATGGATGAGACCAAAAGTCACAACCTCCTCAGAACGAGGATTTTGATGAGATGACCTCCTGAGGTCTCTTCCTACCTCAGTTTTTCTGAGCTGCACAGGCAACACCCTCATCAACCCATGGCAGTGAACCCAGAGATGCTACTTGCCTGGTGCCAGGGTGGGGACCAGGGGGTGTCAGCTACAGGGGAAGGCAAGAAGGTGTCTGGGAACCTGGGCTGGGTGCATTGAGCAGCAAATCAGGATTTAGCTCCCATGGGGCTGCTACAGTAGGGATGGTAAAGCCACTGGCCTTGGAGATCACAGAATCACAGAATGACCTGGGTTGGAAGGGACCTCAAGGATCATGTAGTTCCAACCCCCCTGCCTAGCAGGGCCACCAAACAAACACATTTACTACATCAGGTTGCCCAGGGCCCCGTCCAACCTGGCCTTGAACACCTCCAAGGATGGGGCATCCACAACCTCCCTCAGCAGCCTGTTCTAGGACCTAACCACTCTCCTAGTCAAGAACTTCCCCCTAACATCCAACCTAAATCTTCCCTCCTTCAACTTGGATCCATTTCCCCTAGTCCTGCTATTGTCAGTCCTTTCTAAGAGTTTACTCCCTTCCTGGGTGTAGGTTCCCTTCAGGTATTGAAAGGCTGCAATGAGGTCACCCCGCAGCCTTCTCTTCTCCAGGCTGAACAAGCCCAACTCCCTCAGCCTGTCCTCATAGGGGAGGTGCTCCAGCCCCCTGATCATCTTCGTGGCCCTCCTCTGGACCCTTTCCAAAATCTCTATGTCTTTTTTGTACTGAGGGCTCCACACCTGGACACAGTACTCCAGATGGGGCCTCACAAGAGCCGAGTAGAGTGGGACAATCACCTCCCTATCCCTGCTGACCACCCCTCGCCTGATGGAGCCCAGGATCCCATTTGCTTTCCGAGCTGCGAGAGCGCACTGCTGGCTCATGTTAAGTCTCTCGTCCATCAGGACCCCCAGGTCCTTCTCTGCCGAGCTGCTCTCAAGGACCACTCCTCCCAGCCTGTACACGTGCCTGGGGTTCTTCCGGCCCAAGTGCATAACCTTGCACTTTGCTCTGTTGAACCACATTAGGTTCACCTGAGTCCAGCTTTCCAGCCTGTCAAGGTCCCTCTGAATGGCATCCCTTCCTTCCACTGTATCAACCGCACCACTCAGCTTGGTGTCATCAGCAAACTTGCTGAGGGTGCACTCAATTCCCTCATCAATGTCATTAATAAAGATGTTAAAGAGCACTGGTCCCAAGACAGACCCTTGGGACGTATCTAAACAGCAGAATTCCTCTCAAGCATGTACCTCTGGGATGGTTTTTTTTCAGTAGTTCCTGAGCTGCCAGTTTACAGTCCTGAGTGAGCTACCACCGATTTGGATTTGCCTTGAAGTGCCAATACTCAAGGGGCATGGTTGCCTACATGCTCAAAGGAGGCAGCAACCTGGTGAATATCCCAGAGATGCTACCCAACCCTACTTATGAATCAGAGCTGGGACACATGGGGTTATCAGGGAGCCAAGGCAGGCTGTGAGAAGCACATTACCTACCTCCAGCTACTGCGAAGAGCACAGTACCATGCAAATCATCCACCAAAGCACCTGTCCGAACAAGAGCAGCATGAACTGAATAAACAGTTTTTAAGTCCTTTCAGTCTAGATTTTGATTTGATGAGGAGTTTCCTACTCAGCCTGTCAGCCAGTGAGGTAACTTTGTTTCAAACTGGGAGAGGAGAGCTGCTGGAGTGGGTTGCTATGGCACTACAGTGGCTTCATCCTCATTCCCATTTCAAAATCAGAGAGCGGAGTGAGAGGGTTGGGATTCCTGTGCCGAAGGGCTGGGATACAGGGTCGGGGGGAGCAGAGAGGGGGTGTGAAGGCAGGGCAGCCAGCACTACCAACTCCCTGTTGCCAGGAGACAAAGGGCCCACTTCCAACCAGCAAGAAAAGCCCCACAAATCAACACAAAGACCCCCACAAACCAATAAAGAACACCACAAAAACCCCACAAACCAACAAAGAATACCAAAAAAAACCCTCAAACAAATAAAGAACACCAAAAAAACCCAAAAAAACCCCCAAAAAACCAAGAAGTCCCAACATGTTTATGCTTGAACAAACTATTTAAGTACAATGCCAGGCCAGGGTTTGGCTTGTGTGCTGCCCTTAGTGTCCCACAAGCAGCAAAAAACTGCTGCACACCTCTATGATGTGTCTGGCTAATTCTGCCCCTCCAGCAGGCTATCCCTTCTCTGCAGGGCAGTTTTCACCTGCAGGAGACTATACACAGAGCTGATCCAACTGCTCCAAGCTCTTTGCACCTGCAGATGTCCTTCACCAGCTCCTGCAGCCCATCTCAGCTATAACCCTTTCTGCCTGGGTAGACCATGCAGGGATGGCTGTCTTGTAGTACACACAGCTTGGCCCATTATCCCAGTTCTTTCATGCCATGCTCCACATCAGCCTCCTCAATATCCTACTCCACAGCTCTAGCTCTCACTTAGCTCTGCAACCAGCCTGGTCCACAGGGATTTACTGGGCTCCTGAGGAAGCTAGTCAGGAGCTTTATGGTACCCCAAAGTGATCCTGCTTGTCCAGCTGCAGGAGGCAGATCAACTTAACAGCTTAATTAAGGCAATTGATGATGGCACGGGCCACTGGAGCTTCCTGGTCAGGGTGCTCCTTCCAAGGACCTTGGAAAGGATACAAGTTGTTTTGAACTGGTAACCTTTAAATGCCTGCCTTGAATAGCTCTTAGCCTTGAAGCAAGCTTTAGGAGATTATAAAAAAACCCAAAACTTATAATAAGGAACAGTAACAAGGTTTTGATTTTTTTTTTATCCTTCTAATTCTTCCACACTTTTAAGGATATGCATTTTTGTGAAGAAAAATAAAGGAAATGTTTTGGAGGGGAAAGGCAGGAGAATGGCCACTGACTTCAGTCAGCCTGAAAGTTACCTAGTAGTAGTATTAGGATTTTGAGGGCTGTGGGGTCTCATCCAGGGGATTGCATCACATTACAAAATGCAAGGAGCAGTTTTTTTCTGCTCTTTCCCAAGAGCAGAGATGGACGTGAAATTATTTCAACGTGATTTATGAAACAGTAAACAGGTTTGCAGATGGTATCTTCCTTTTTCAAACGTTGCTAGGGGATTGCCTTGCCCATGAACACAAGATCATCTGGAAAATGTCACCCAAGATGTTTTTTCCTGTGCCAGAGGGATATTTAGGGGTAAAGTAAATCACGTTTTCACAATTGAAAGCCCTAAAAGAATGTAATGCCTCCAACCTCATCTCTATGCACAGCTTTGCCTGATGAGGAGACAAATGCCTGGTGGCATTCCTTCCCCACACCCCTGTCACCTCCTAGAATTTTGGGCCAGACTGACACAAGTACTCCCTCCCCCTGCAGCACAGGGTCAGTGAATGAACCATGGTGATGCCCTCCTGTTCTGTGAGAACACCATGACATGAAGCCTTCCCAGTTCAAAAGGCAAGCTAGATATCACTGCCCCACTTCTCTCCCCAGCCTACACTGAAATAGCCTGAAATACTTCACCAGCTGAGAAGCAGCCCTGCTGCCACGTGTGCTAAGCACAGTCTCACATTGTGGTGGCAGCTGACAGTGGTTCCCACACTCCACCACCTCCACACGTCCTCCCTTTCAGCAACATACCTGCCAATCACAGAAACCTGGATGCTTTGCTTATACATCACCCATTCTCCATAACCTTGCTTTGACACAGCCAACAAGGAAGTGCACACCTCTATCTCAAAAGCCACACAGTCCTGAACAGCAGGTGGGATCAGGCAAAGCAGCTCCACAAGCCTTCCATGGCTAGGGTCTCCCTCAGCCTCTTGCCCAAATTAACTGTGAGTCACCTATTTTTGCATCAGTTAGGCTGGCTAATGCTGCAGCCACAAAACCATGCATGCCTCAAATGTATGTATATTTTTAGCTAAGAATTTCAAAAGAATTTCTCACAACAAGTAAAACCCTTCCCCTCCAGCTGAAATATTAAACATTTCAACATAAACCACTTAACAGCACACCGCCTTTGCCTTCTGCAAAATACAATCTGTTAACTTCAGGCCAGCTCTCAGGCTTCCTGGATCTATTTCTGAAAAATCAAATATTCACTTTAAATAGGAAGCTATTTGAACATTGACATCTCAGAAATAGTTTTGGGCCCTCCTCTTGTAAAACTGTCCACAAAATGGTAAGAGTTGGAAGGAACCTTCAGGTATCATCTGGTCCGAGCCCCTTGCCATAGTAGGTTGGACAGGAATGCATCTAAATGGCTTCTAATATCTCCAGAGAAGGAGATTCCACAATCCCTCTTGGCAGCCTGTTCTAGTGCTCTGTCATCTTGATGTTTTTCCTCATGTGGAGAAGGAATTCTCTGTATTCCAGTTGCACAGAATCACAGAATATCAGGAGTTGGAAGAGATCAATCCACCTACCAGAGCAAGAACACCCAGATCAGGTCACACAGGAGGGCATCCAGATGAGGTTTGAATGTCATCAGAGAAGGAGACCCCACACTCTCTCTGGGCAGCCTCTGCCACTGTTCTGTCACCCTCACTGTGAAAAAGTTCTTTCTCAGATTCCTGTGGAACCTCTCATGTTCCAGCTTGCACCCATTGCCCTTTCTTCTGTCATTGGAGGTCACTGAGAGGAGCCTGTCTCCATCCTCTGGACACCCACCCTTTACATATTTATA